>MU716739.1:0-12849 GCA_026770625.1 Nicotiana glauca | reverse complement strand
TGCTATTATGCAATTATTTAGAATTATTCTTATAAGCTTTATGTTTTACATGCATTTAGAACCTTTGCTCATGATGTATATGTTATTAAAGTTTCACCCCCTGTTGTTGAGACTCACTGAGTACAGTGGATGGTACTGACGTTCTCCTTTGGGAACCTACGTTGGTCTGCGGTACAACATAAGAACCGGATTTGTAGGCGAGCATGCTAAGAGTTAGGACTTCCTTCTCTTCCAGTTCTATTGGTGAGCTCCTCTTTTGTTCGTGGAGTATTCCTTAGAGTCATCATTATTAAGTTATTTCTTTGTTTACTTAGATAACTGTCCAGGAAATCTCATGTCCTGAGCAGTGCGTCAGTTTATCGGTAGAGGCTTCATAGACATAGTCGTTGGATCAAGATTCAGATGTTTTTTATAATAACTTAGTAGTATTTCATTGGTTACTATGAATAAAGTTTTGAAGTCGATTTATTTAAATATTTAAGTTAAACAAAAGTATTTGTTTAGTGTATTGCCTTGTTGCATATAAAGTTTGGAGTTATAATAAATTTGATAAGCAGAGATGGTTCGCTCGGTCATATTTAGTGATCGAGTGTCGGTCCCGGCTTGTTCAGAAAATGGGTCGTGACACAATCTTTCCCAAGAATATCATATGGATTTTTCCCTATTCCGATCCGTCATTACGTGTTGCGCAATCGACATGTGTTAGAGGGATTGTCAAGAGAATGGGCTCAGGTATGTTAAGGTTATCCCTACTTTCCTTTTAGCATGATCCATACAGTACCATCAAAACGATTAAATGAACAATTTCCATAAATGACTCTACTCATAGAAATATTAGAGATGTGTATGTTCTTGATTCCCCATGTGTCCTTTTGTTCTATCATCTGTTCATGGGTCTTAGATAAATATGTAAGTTGAAAAAAGTTTACTTTATGATATTAATCAAATGCTTAATGGTTTATGATGTTCCAAAAGATTTTAATGACATACTTCTCATGCATTGCATTCATTTACATTGACCCATGACCAGATGGCGTATGTACGCATTTATATGTATATTATATGTATATGGGATATGGAAAAAAATTATGGCATTATATGCGCAGCACCACCTAATCATCTGGTATACATTGATGATTTGCCCACAGTGGCCGAGATGATATGACAGAATACCCTCAGAGTCTTGATGATGTTATGAACGTATATACTAATGCATGGTATGGCATTTATACTCATATGCATGTCATTTTAAATATTAAAAGGATTCACAGAGCTATTCAGACTTACATGTCGAGTCTTTTACTCCATGTTTCTCTATTATTTACTGATTTTCATTCCTTACATACTTGGTACATTATTTGTACTGACATTCCTTATTCCTGGGGACACAGCGTTTCATACTCGCAGGTCCCGATAGACAGGTTGAGAGTCCTCTAAGTAGGCTGTCAACTCGGCAGAAGGTGTAGGTATGCTCCATTTGCTCCGAGTTGCTTACTTGGTCAGTATGATTAGTACGTGCATTGATTGGTATGGCGGGGCTCTATCTCGACCTTTATGATATCGTGTACTCTTAGAGGCTTGTAGACAGATTTCATGTATATGGATACCTGTATGGCCTTTTCGGCCTATACTTTGAGTTTACGAATGATCATGTTGGCCTTATAGGCCTGTATATCACACTATAACAGGTTGGATCGTTCCATGTTGAGTATTCTCTCATGTTTATTCTACTCATATCACGACAACCTCTCCAACTTATTTACCTATGATAGTATGACACGAAAGATACCTTACGTTGGTACTCAGTTGAGTAAGGTACCGGGTGCAAGTCTCACCCCTAGATTCAGAGCGTGACAATGGCGTAGCCGATCGGGTCATGATCAGATTCTATGTTGTAAATATGGTGATGATTGTGTTTGAGATTGTGATTGAGATAATGATTGTGATTGTGGTTGATGTCTTCAGATGAGACCGCCTAGCCGATCGGGCCATGATCGGACTTTGTGCTAAATTCACGGTGGTATATCGGTGCTAAAGACCCCCCAACCAAAAATAATATTATCTTTGTATTTTGAAAATTATTATGTTTTAACTTACCATTTGTATATCATTGATTGTTGTTTTCATGGTTTTCCCTTTCTTATATTGGCATTCTATTTTGAAAGAGGACATTTAACTTTACATACTTATACTATTCCATATGTATTAACTTCCCTTTTGCCACGGGCGTTGCATCTTTAATGGATGCAGGTGGTTCATCAGTGGGCAACTTTGTTCCTCGTTAGCAGTTACTCCCTATTCAACAGATTTTGGTGAGCCATATTCTATTCCGACTGATGTCACTTAATATTGTACTATGTGTTTTGAGGTATAGCCTGGGCCTTATTGCCGGCACTTCCATACTACTCTTATATTGTACTTAGAGGCTCCGTAGATATAGTGTGGGTGGTGTACGATGTTAGGTAATGAACTAAAAATGTTGGTATTTGGCAAATATGTTCTTCCCTTGTAATTATGAACATGTGATATTTTGAAAATTGTAAAATGAATATCCTTTGAGTAATGGAATTGGTGTTGATTATGAAATCCTTTCAATGTTTAATTAATGGAGTACATCTCCATTCTATTCATGGGCTAAGGTCGGGTAGAAAGCATACAACAGGCTTGCTTGACCGAGTTATCTCGGTTGAGCGCCGGTCACGCCCCTGAGGTTGGGGCGTGACAAGAGGTTTGACAACAATACCCCAAGGGGTGAAGTCGGTTTCGATGGTGCCGGGGGACTGGTAGCGGATCTGGAATGACAACGGGAATGACCCTTCAAAGCCAAGCTCATGAGGTTTTTGAGGGAAATGAACAAACAAATGGATCAATACGCGAAGGAGTTTCATGCTTGAATGGATCAAATTCCGGGTGCACCGACAGTTTTGAAAGGCCCAAATTCAAAAAAAAAAATACGCAATTGCCATTTAAGTCGAGCGCATCGCTAGAGTTAATTCCAAAAATGTTCAAAATACTGGACATACCAAAATATGATGGGACTTCAGACCTGCAAGAGCACATCACTACCTACACTACGGCTATAAAAGGGGATTATTTGGATCAACATAAGATCGAATTAGTCTTATTGAAAAAGTTTTGGTGGAACCCTCACAAAGAGGGCCCTGACGTGATATTCACTCTTACCTGAGCATTCAATTAACTATTTTGAAATTCTTAGAGATTCATTCATCAAAGCCCATGATGGGGTAAGAAAGTTCCAAGCCAGTAACGCGGACATATTCAAGATGCGCAAGACGAGTTCGAATTGCTCCAAAAATTTGTGATCCTGTTCCAAAAAGAGCAGATGTTGCTATCGGCTATACCAGATGAGTGAGTAGAGAAGGCATTCACAAAAGGTTTGAACCTACACAGCTCCAACGCCTCTCGAAAGTTGAAGGAAAACCTACTCGAATTTCAAGCAGCCACATGGGCGGATGTCCATAACTGTCAAGAGTCAAAAATAAGAATAGAAGACGATCAGCTCGGGTTCCCTACATCAACTAAAGGACAGAACGAGACAAGAACCAAGACAAGCATAAAAATGATTTCGATGCATATCAACAATCTTCTAAAGGGTGTTTCATGCCATATGAAAGAATAAAGAGACATAACAACAAAGGGTTTTGGTTATCGGTCTGGTTTATTCCCGATAGAAAAATCGACTATGGCCGGAACAATATGTAATCTCAAGAAAAAGAGGCACCAGGCACCTGAGACTCCACATATCCTAGGTTATCAGATTATAACTTCAACATAAGCTTAGTGAAGTTGTTGTTGGCAATGAGGAATATCAATAAAGCACGATTCCTGAAGTCAATCAAATCTGATCCCATTCAGAGTGATCCCAACTTATGATGTGAATATCATGGGACTCACGACCATAGAACTGGGGATTGCCAACATTTACGTGAAGAGGTGGTGATATATTAAATAATGGACATATTAGGGAGTTTTAATTTGATCGATCCAAGAACAACTGCCGCCAAAGTCAGGACAATGCAGAGCCTTCGAAGGTAGCAGAAGACTCCCCTCGGTTGATTATCAACATAATTTTCTAAGGGAATTAAATCAGCGGTGTAATCTTCTCGTTGGACAAGAAAATAAGGGTATCGGTGGCTCATAACAAATGAATCCATGAAGTCACGGAAGAAGATATCATTTTCATGGATGAAGACGTTGGTGGACTCATTCTTCCACCTAACGATGATCTGGTAATCTTTCTTAATGTTTTAGATTTTAAAATTAAGTGTGTTTTAGTTGACCGAGGAAAATCATCCAACATCATCCAATGGAGAGAGTTGGAACAATCAAAACTAACCGGAAGCATCATACTGTCAACAAAACTCTTACCTGGGTCAACTTGACGAGTGTGACAACCCGAGGTGAGATCCTGCTGCCCACGAACACTCAGGGGGTAACCAAAACCACCTTATTCAAAGTGGTAGATGGAAGTGTTGCACCCTATTTTGCACTAGTCAAAATAAGATCCAACTTGTAATTTCTCTATTGTTGGTGAAAGAGAGTCGCCACCTAATATTAACCGGTGAGATTATATGTAAGGGTTCTTGTTCTTCTAAGGGGAAGGTGTTAGGCACCCCTTAAAATCTACCTAACGTAGCTCCATAGTTGGACTAATTGTTTGTATATGCCTTAAAAGTGTGTAGCTTACCAGATATTAGGACATAATATCTGTAAAGGAAAAGTATTTCTTAAAGAGAGCAGATCTTGAATAAAAGTTTTAGGAAAATAACATTACTATATATAAACTTGAAAAAAGACTTTGAAAAATGAAACGTTTGTCATGAAAGTGTTCAGAGGAAGCGAGGTTCGTGCACTTGTTTCTTAAATCACGGAAATTTACATTATTCAATTGCGATGAAAGTGTTATGAAAATTATCCTAAGATATACCTTGGTTTTGGAGTAGAAAACTATTTGAAAGTATTTGTTTTAGGGCATCAACACCTTAATTTTTTGAAATAGTTGATTCCCTTTTTGGGAAATTAAAATCGTGATAGTTCTGACTTTTCCTTTTGAAAGAGAGGCTGCCACCTTTGTTAAGCCGTTGGTCTTCAAAATCTTTAGGAGAAAAGTTAGCAAAATATAAAAAATGAATAATAACTCGTGATTAGTGGTTATAGAACTAATTGCTAACTACGGCTTCTTTTTAACCCTAAGTTCTTTAAGTCTTGCCTAAGTTATTTTATGAATTAAAAAAAGATTAAAATAAACATTCAATCCAATATGTTCTTGTTATATACATATAATATGTAAAAATAGGAAAAATAACAATGAATAATGACACAGTGTAAACGGAGAATAACGGAAACAGTAAATAAATAAGCGAAGGGAAACAAGTGACTCTAGGAGGTTTGGGCCTCAAAAGACATTCCCATCAGTAAACGGGGACGGGCAACGATAGACTTCGAACCTTCTGTGACATAGCAAGGTTGGATTTGGGCCTGAGTTCTTAAAGAACTCAGCATGCCCAAATCATTGTACATGCCCAAAAATAAAGGAAAAGGTCATTAGAATAATAATATTATATACATATCTATATATAAAATTTGCCAAAAACAAAGACTAAAGAGAAATCACTGATAATGTTTAAATGCTAAGAAAATCATACTAAGCAAGGATTAAAAGAAGAGGTCACTGACAATATCTAAATGCTAAGGGAATCATGCCAATATGGAGGTTGTGTATAGTGAATGATCCACATTGATCACCTTTCGTTGTCATTAAACATATAAACTCATATAGAGAGTAACACGTGTCAATGAAGCAAAGGCTAAGGAGAGGATTTCACTCAAGGTCGATGCCTCCCTCTGAATCCCCCAACTCTTCAAAGTTCCCAAGGGTCTCCAGGCCCTAGGAAATGCTTGTGCTGGAGAGAGCAACTCAACCTAGAGTTAAACTCTATCCCCAAATACCCCTAACCACCAACAACTCATTCTTCCATTCAGGTTTGAATGCCATTGAGTCCTTTTCAATGCAAACCAAACACTATGACATTTCCACCACAGAAGCATATCATTTTTATGAAGATCAAACACAATGTCACAGAGGCATATGACAGTCAATGCATATATATCATTACAACCATATTAAGAACTAAGCATGTAATTAACACATGAGACTATTTTCAAAGGGAATGAATTCCAAACATACTTATCATGCTACTATTGGGGGAATCACACACATGATACCAAACATCCTGAAGGTAGAAAGAATATAGTTCTAGTGTGTAATGATTTAGAGGTGTGTTATTCTTAACAAAAACTGATCATATTGGCTGCAGATCGATTAAGCTTGGTCATTAAATGTACATAGGTGAACAATCTGACCAGAACATTTGAGGGGTATTGGTAGGATTGAGGATAACAATCACAATCAGATATATTCATATCGCAACTAGGATTGGCAAGATCACAAATTATAAGTAGCACTTTTGAGGATATCAACAAGTTTACAAATCTAATCAGAATCCTTAAGAGTGTTCAAAAAAATTTCAAATCATTAAGTGACACATCTATATCCTTTGAAATCCTTAACTTCAAAATCAGTCTTATTAAGACGGAAGGAAGTAATCATTTTTAAGCAGTAGTGACATAAGTTCTTTTAGAGTTGAGACACGTATGCTTAAGAGAATGTAATAGAGATTTCAAAGTAAGGTAAGTACATATGTGGTCAATCAATTTAGGATATTGGATGGCACAGGGTCTCGGGCACTCATAGAAGAAACTGAGTAGGGATCAAGCCATGATAGAGTTACCACTAAGACCATCGTGTATGAGGTTCAAGAAAATAAAGATGTTATCAAATAAAGGGAGAATGTTGAATATGTTTGGGATTTTATACTTCAGGCATAAAGAGGAACTTAGTCTCAATAAGATATAACCTTATAATCATGCAATATAAAGATCCAACTAACATCAATATGCGTGCTTACATACCATTTATCAGTTTAATCTAACAATAGATAGAATCATAGAGATAGATAAAGAGATGAGAGTAGACTCAAACATCATAAATAATATGTCACTACCATAACAATAATTTGATCCTTACCCAAATGGAATTATAATCAATCATATTAAGAGAAAACGATGTGAGTGATAAATGATGTTCAAGTCAGGAGGAACATCATGCTAAATAGGTTTAGCTAAGATGGACATATTGAACATGGATGTTTAGACATGAAGGAGTCTTATTCAACATCCTAACATAATAACTCATACTTGAATGCAAAAAATATGATATTAGCATAGTTAAAAGAGACAACTTAGTCATGAAGGAACACATATTAGAATAGTTATTGGGGTTATTAAGAGAGTTAAATGATTACTTTAATGAAAATTATTTCACATAAATAGGCTCACATATATGATTATCAATTAATGTAGACTCAAGACATTCACAGTAATGACTCAGATGTTGCTTCAAATTAACAAATTTCCGTGTGAAGAAAAAGTACACCTTAAACAATTGAACATATTTCAACTAAGAAATAAAGGATTGAACCATCCATATTAGTTAAAATCATCAAATAACAACTTCAAAAAGATAATAACATACTACAATAAGCGGGGCTAGTGGTAGGCATGAAGATCATAATAGAACATTGGAAAAATCTGAAATCAGGACAAGTATAGGAAACTTGTCACAACCCCAAACCGGCCCGGTCATGATGACGCCTCTCGTGAAGACAAGACCAGCCGACACAACACTCACATTAACCCCTTAAGCATTAAAAGCCATTTTTTAAGCATTTAATTAAACAATGTTTCATAATAACTTCTGAAATGACAGTGTGGAATAAAAATACAAGCCCGATATCGGGGTGTCACTAGTCATGAGAATCTATCAAGGTCTGAATACAACAAGAAGTCTAAAATAATGTACTAAATATAGTAATAGCAATGTGAGGAAGGGAAACTCTGATGACTCCGCGTCTGAGCAAATCAACACCTGCTACCGAGTTCCGATATACCTGAATCTGCACACGAGGTGCAGGGAGTAATATGAGTACTCCAACCCAGTAAGTAATAAGAGTAAATAAAGACTGAGCAGTAGGAAATAATGAATCCACATTCACGTTAGGCTCAATAAACACAACAGGCTTTCAAATCATAATACGAGTCAACCTTCCCTTTTTAAAATCCAGCTTTTAGTAAAAATTATTTTAAAATACTTTCCAGCAGTTTCAGTAGGGGTTCAATACCATTTAAAATAATAATAGAGATTAAAGCCACAATTGGCCCCTTGAGAAAAGCATAGTTCGTAAAACAGCCTCTCGGGCAAAACAGTAATCACAAACACTTCATAACTTGAAAATCTCGGTGAAAATAACCAAATGCCAAATCAGTGATTAATTTTTGAACATCTCATAAACCCCAGTTTAAGTAAAAGTTGTTTTAAAATGTTTGTTCAACTTTCCGACAGAGGCTCAATATAAATATGAGTGAAAACAGTCAATAAATCAACATATTCGATAGAAACTCACTTTAAAGAGGAATGAAATCAATAAGTTCATAAACAGGCCTCTCAGGCAAACATCACTCATATGCATGAATATATCTATTGCCTCTCGAGCTAGCCTCTCTATCACTCGTGACTCAACTCTTACTAATCAGTACTCGTACTCAGCATTCATGCTCAATAGGTACCATATAGTATCCGCTAAGGCGTGCAGCCCGATCCATATATCGCTGCGGCGTACAGCCCGATCCATATATCGCTGCGACGTACAGCCCGATCCATATACTTCGTCGACGGCGCTCACTAGGGGTGTGCAGACTTCGGGAGGGGCCCCTTACGGCCCAAGCGCAATATTGCTGTGGCGTGCAGCCCGACCCATATAAGTATTGTTACGGTGTGCATCCCGATCCGTATCCATTTATGTATATATATATTGTTGCGACGTGCATCCCGATCCATAGATATATAAAATCCTCACAACTAGTCCCTTGGCCTCTCTCATTCATTAACCTCACTATCAGACTCTCAGTATATCTTAGTCATCAACCTCACAATCAGACCCTCGGTCTATCTCAATAAAACAGGGAATTCAGCCCAAAATAGTTTCCACATTTTAAGAATATAGTGATAAAGCCATATTTGAGTAATAAACAGGTAACGCATGACTGAGGACATGCTTTCAAACAACTAGAGCAAGGATAGATAGTAAAAATGCCCCTAAGGGTCTCAACAACTCGGCACAAGGCCCCAAACATGGCATAAAACACAAAATATAATAACATCAAATAATTAACTATCAATTACGCATTAAAGTACTCGTTCAGATGGACTAGGTCACAATCCCCAGCGGTACTCTACCCCACGCTCGCCATCCAGCGTGTGAGTCACCTCAAAGTAACACAACGATGTGTAATCCGGGGTTTCAAACCCTAAAGACAGTATTTACAATCATTACTTACCTCGAACCGACAAAATTTCTAGCTCACGATGCCTTTGCCCCTCAAATCGAACTCCACGCACGTCGAATCTATCTAAAATAAGAGCGAATATATCACAATATGCTAAGGGAACAAAGCCCAAGCGAAAACAATCAATAACGGGCACAAATCCTGAAATTACCAAAACTCGAGTCCCGGGCCCACTTCTCGAAGCTCCAAAATTTATACATCATTAGATTCTTCATCTCCCCACGAGTTCATACATATCAAAATTTCTCAAATCCGACATCAAATGGTCCTTCAAATCCCAATTCAAAAGTCCAATTTCTCAAGCCCTAATTCTTCAATTTTAGGCTTAGTTTTCATGAATTTCTAGGTGGACTCCATAATAAAAATGAGTTTCAGGTTCAAAAATCTAACCTCCGGGTGTTATCTCTTGAATCCCTCTTCAATTCCCTTCAAGAAGCTCCAAAATCGCCCAAAAATGGTGAAAGTTAACTCCAAATCCACGAACAAGAGCTATTAAAACATTATGCCCAGGCTTTAAAATCCTTCTTCACGAATGCGGTCCATCTCTCGCGAATGCGTAGCACAAAATTACGCTTACCATCTGTTACCTTACGCGAACGCGATGTGCCAGTCGCGAACGCACTGCTTTCATAGTTTGAACTTCGCGAACGCGCTGAACATTTGACCATCAGCTCCAGAACCTCTTTTGCGATCGCGTATCCACACTCGCGAACGCGATGCAGCCTCTTTCAAACCTTAGCGAACACAGAATAGAACCTTGCAAATGCGATGCTCACAAACCCAGGCCCTTCGCAAACACGAAGGCCAAAAATGCCCTGCAACAAACCTGCAATTTTCTGAAGTTCTCAAAACACGCAATTGATCCGCTTAGCCTCCCGAAACACACCCGAAGCCCTCGAGACCTCAACCAAACCTACCAACATAACATCAATCAAACTTGTTCCAATCATCAAAACACCTCAAATAACATCAAATTACTCAAAACTCATTGAATTCAAGCCTAAGTTTCCAAGACCCTCCGAAATACACTTTCGATCAAAACTCGGACCAAACAATGTCCGAATGACCTAAAATTTTGCACACACATCACAAATGACATAACAAAGCTACAGAAACTCTCAGAATTCTATTCGGACCCTCGGATCAAAATTTCACCTATCAACCAGAATTCGTCAAAATACTAACATTTCCAATTCAAGCCAAATCCTTCCATAGACTTCCAAAATGCATTTCGTTCGCGCTCCTAAGTCATAAATCACCTAACAGAGCTAGCCAAATCATAAAAATTCTAATTCGAGCTCATATACAAATAAGTCAACTCTTGGTCAAACTTTTCAAAATCAAAGCTTTCAACTGAGACTATTCTTTCAAATTCATTCCAATTTTGAAAACCAAAACCAACGATCTACATCAGTCAAAATGCATCACACGGGGCAAGTCATGCCCGAGAACTGGCAATCAAAGTGCAAAGCTCAAAACGACCGGTCAGATCGTTACAAAATTACAAAGACATATTAAGGTATTTAACTAAACAAGTTATTTGATTTAGGGCGGTAGTAACCAGAGTCATATAATAACCCTACCAAGCTTGCTTGAGATCCACAAGATCATAATAATCAACCACGAATCATCATGAACTAGTGATAAACATTATGAACGAAAACAGTTAATACATAATATAACAGTACATTCATAACTTTGAACAAGACAATTAAAAGAGGAAGGGGTAGAGGTGTACTAATCTCCTTTGGTGCAACAGACCAAACGAAGGTTCAGCCTTAAGAACTCGGAAACAAAAGAAACAAAAAATTAATGAGAGAGAGAGTTAGAGAGCCCTTAAGCTTTGAAATCTTGATAGTTTATTTCGTATTAGGGATTCTTAGTTCTTGTTGTTCTTTTAGGTGAGAGCATTGAAAGCCCTATTTATAGTAGCATTCAATGGCCTAAGCTCAACAAATTTAAATCCGATAGTGGAAGATAACAGAGGACTGATAATGTGAGCACGATTGAGTGAATTTAGAGACTAAAAGAGGGAAAAATAGTGAAGTGATTTTACTTGAGAGAAGAAACCAACCGTTGAAGGCAGATGACCATCAGACAAAACTTAAAACCCAGAGGTCACTGTGTTTGGCCTCTGGGTAAAGCATCGTCATGATGAATTCTCTGAAAAACTCCATGCATGCTCCGATTTGATGGAGCAGAATATGATTTAAGCAATTTAAAGTTACATCTTAAGCTAGGGTTCTAGATTTTAAGGATTCTGAAATGAAGCGACAAAACATGGAAGGTATTGGCAGGATTCACCTCTTGGGAAGACAAAAAACATAATTTCTTGGTTGATTTATAACCTTGCACAGATTTTTGCTAGGTTTTCGGAGATTAATGGGGTTGCAGGTTTGAGAGAATAGAGACGAAAGGGGAAAGAGAGGCGGCTGGTCTCTGAAGCAAATGATTTAGGGTTAGGGGTCTGCTTAAGGTTAAAAATGTGAGATTGGATCTGGGCCATTAAATCTTTGATCATACGGCTGAGATTAAATCCTGCAAGGTTAAAGAAATAAAAGAAAGAAAAGGAAGATTAAAGGTAGACCGTTGATGAAATAGATCAACAGTCCAGGTTCATTGTGCTTTCTTTGTGAGTGAGGAAGGAAAATGACGTGGAGTGATCTCATTGGTTCGGATGAGAGGTCATGGATGGCCTAGTTGGAAGAGAGGTGGGTCGTTTGGACTGAGTATTTTCTCGATTGGGCTTGTCTTTGGACAAAATAAATTTAAAAGATGGCTATCTTGTGTTTAATTAGAGAATTGCAATTATAACCTTTAGCCCTTTAACCCTTTTTGAAATTAAATTAAATAAACTTAATTATTTTTAATAAAATATAATAAAATTATTGTGAGCACGTGATTTTTGCCCCAAGCAATTAATTCCAAAATAAAAATACAAAAAATAATTTTGATTGAAATTGGTTGATTATTGTGTAGAAAGTATCAGTGTGTGTTTTAATTGTTGGAAATAAAGTGAAAGAAATTGAAACAAAAATACAAATGAAATTAGTTAGAAAATACCAAAAAATGTAAGGTAATTACTAAGAAATTAGAAAATCAAAGAAAAATACAAAAATACAAAATAAAAGGAAAAAATATATCAGGAATAAAATACTAAGGAAAACATGTATAATTAAATAAATACAAGTTAAAAAATACAAAATAAGATAAATACAAGAAAATACAAATATACAAAGTATTTGGGCCAATTACAAAAGGCTAACCCAATTAACACTCTAACAGACTTGGCCCAATCTTAAATCTAACCGGCCAGCCCTCAGCACAAAGCTAAACGACGACGTATGACGAAATAAAATCTGG
>MU716735.1:176438-203379 GCA_026770625.1 Nicotiana glauca | reverse complement strand
CAAACTAAAAAATTATTTTATTTTGAATTTTTTGGGAGTAATTCTCATAGGGCAAAAATTACGTGCTTACAGTGTGTTGGCAATAGGTTGTTTGTCACATTAGGAGTGTCCTTACCATTCGTCACTACAATCAATTTTTTAGAAATGAGTCTTTCTATGGCTCTTTTCAGAGTCCAACAGTCATCGGTGCTATGCCCCAGGGCACCTGAATGATATTCACATCTAGCATTTGCTTGAAATCAATGTGAATCAGGATGTATATGGTAGGGAGCGATGGGTCCAATCACGCCCATTTGCTTCAGCTTCTAGAATAGACTGGAGTATGATTCAACCAATGGAGTGAATTTTTCCGTCAGCCTCTGCTCTCGACCATAATCTTGCCTAGGACAATCATTGTAAGGTACCCAAAAGTTTTGTTGTTGAGGTCGGGGGATCCTTGGAGCTGGTGCCTGTACCTGCTGATTGGGAGGCCGAGCGTAGGATTGAGCATTGAACACTGTTGATACCCAATTTTTTCCTATATTTTTTATGTGCATAAATACCTTCAAAACATCATATACATTCATATATAAGCATGCACAAGGTTTCTATAATTTTCCTATATTTTTGAAGTTTTTTAATTGATTTATTTCCTTCCCTTTTATTCATAAAATCCCCATAAAAATTATTCCCCAAATTATTATCATAGTGATTTGGTCATTTAATTTCTATATTTATGCCAAAATATGGTTAATATATTTTCTATGCATTTTTATATTTGCATTTGGTATTTTTTAATCTAAATTGCATATACTTGCAATATTAGCCCATTTAATGTATAATTATTTTATATCCGTAAAATTGGTCTTTATATTTGTAAAATGATAAATATCTATTTTAAATAATTTTGGTACATAAAATTATTTTTCAGAAGTTATTTATTATTTATTATAAATTATATAGGGGAAAATGACTATTTAAAATATAGCCAGATTTACATTTTAATTGTAGCCTAAATTGAAACCAACCCCAGCCCAATTTCCTATTAAAATATCCGACCCAAACCCTGAACCCGTCTACCCGATCCAACCAAAATTAAAGCCTCGCCGTTGATCTCCCAGATCAACGGCCCACATTGATTTTTTCTTTTTTTAATTCAGAAGATCCCTAACCCTATCCTCATTTCCAAATCCCGTTGCCTATGTATTCTCTCATCTCTTAAACACTCAGCCTAACCCTAGCTCCTCTCACCCACCGACCTCCTTCTCTGATCTTCTCTGGTGACCACCATTCAACCCCTAAGCCTCTAATGGCTCCTCCATTTCCATGCTCATCTTCTTTGAGTCCTTCAAGGGACCTGGGCCTCGCCGACTTGTATCTAGGGTTTGCTATTTGGTTGTTCATGGCTACTCCGGTGTGATTTCGAGCAAAATCACACTGTATTTGTTACGGTCTTTGAGTTTCTAAATAGGTTCCCCCATCTCTACCTGGGTTTCTTCTGAAACCCTAAATTTTTGCTTATAACTCCTAGATGTTTACGATATTTAAATGATTTGGGTCTATTCTTTTGATGTTTTACACTGTTCTTGAATCTCTTTTACAAGAATCATCAATTTCCAGTTGTTTTCACCCTCTTCTAAAGTTAGATTTTTTCGGAACTTCTTCTACACTTTGTTTAAATTGATTTGTTATGTTTTAACTTCTATCCTTTGCATATCTCGGCTGATTCTATGTTTTTACTACTTTTTCAACTCGCCTATGTTAAAATCCCTAATATTTCTAGATTTTTTTGTTTGGTTCTGTGTGTTAGCATGACTACTAGATTCTTGTTAAGTTTCTGTGGTTACCTTGCTTCGAATATGTTCGTACTGAGTTCTTAGCCTAACTTATACCACCTCTATGTGATTATGTTCATCTTGATTGTTCAAGACTTACCTCTTTCCATCGATATTGTTGACCCTGCCTGTTTGCTACGTTTGGTTGCTCTTACTCTATTGATATGTTGAGTATTGAATCATAACTTCCTCTTGATTGATTCTGGATTCCTTATTTTGTGGTCTGATTGAAAGATCTTCTTTTAAACCCTAATTCTACCTTATCTATTTAAATTAACTGATCCTACCTTATTTATTGCGGTACTTTATTCTTACTGAACTATTTCCTTAATGGGAGTTTTTCTAAACTTAGCCCTAATTGTATACCCTATACTTACTGAATTTGAATCTTTCTTTATTAGTCGTACACTGATTTCTTTCCTTATTTATCACTTGTTCTTACCATTTGAGTTAATTCCCTAACTTAAGGGGAGTACTTACTTTGATTTTCTGACTGACTGATTCTGAGTTCCTTAATTACTAATGGACTTTGATTTTTACCTTATTTGGTACCTGCTTTAAAACTATAAATACCTTGGTCTTTCATAACACAGCACATAGACATTCTTGGTTCAAAAACTCTCTCTCATACACTTAAAACTTTCTGCTCTCTTTTTGTTCTACTTGCTACTGCTCTAAGTTAGTCGGCTGCAAGCCAGGGCTAACCATTGTGTTCTCCTGCTCTTTCACTTTTGCTTACTACCCTCTTTACTAGAATGTTCTAATTTCAATTCAAAGTTCCAACAACAATATGTTTCATTTGTTTCTTCAGTTCATCCTGTTTCTAGTTTGCTTCTATTTATGGTTTTTCTATTTTCGATGTAGGATCGATTTACAAACCATCATTTCTGCTTTGAATTATTATTATTATTATTTTACTTTTCCTGCTTTCTATGTTCCTTTTACCGTATGATTTCCGCGGTGAATCTAATACTCTCTTCTTTTGTCTTTTTTATTATATTGAGCTGAGGGTCTTTCGGAAACAGCCTCTCTATCCCCTTGGGGTAGGGGTAAGGTCTGCGTACACACTACCCTTCCCAGACCCCACTTCTGGGATTTTACTGGATTGTTGTTGTTGTTGTTGTTGTTGTTGTTCTATTTATGGTTTTACTGTGAAATTTGTAGTTAATATGTTTATATTATTAGCATGTTATGTACTTCCCTTCTTTAGGATCAGTGTATATCGCCTCTGTGTTGTTTCTAAGCATGTTTATGCCAATTATCTCTACCTGTTGTGTGCTTACCATCATATGTTCCATGTATCCCCAAATCCCTTGACCCATGTTTGTGATTACTGAACTTGCTTTGGTTCTGTAACTCCTGGCTGTGTATGAACCTATCTTAAAGGTGTTGTGTTTGGACTTTTGTTCATTACTCCAATCACTTTTCAAACTGCTTCTGTGGTTTTTTTTAACTAAATTACTTTCGAACAAAACTTCCTTTTTAATACAGTTTCCATTAAAACCTTTCAACTTGTGTCAAGAACTTTCACTTTACTCCTAGGTTAATAAGTTCAGCCCCCTCTAGTATGTATACTGCCTGGGGATGCTCTTGACAACCTCTCAACTCTAGCATACTAAGGCTGGCCCTTCCACACTGCACTTATTCAATTTGGTTACCAAGTCTAGGTGTAAGCACTGCCTGGGATCCTTGAGATACTTTGGGAACTTTGATGCACCTAGACTATGACATTATCTATGGAATTGAGGCATTTGAGACCATTGGAGGTTTTGGAAATCTGGGCCTAATTGAAGGCTCCCAATAGAATAGCTTCGTATTTTCTTATTTACTTATGTAATTCATTCATATGGTCTGTAATAATTTGTAAACAAATATTAGGGTAATTAGTAAAAAAGGATGGGTAGTTACATGTTTTGGAGTAATACGGGTATAAATCATATTCATAGGAACTTTACATTTTGATATGATTGTTTTACCAAGTAGAAATCATGTTTATAGGGCTTTACACCTTGTCATGTTTATCTCACCATGCTGGAAACCATGCCTATAGATTTCAAATAACTCCGTAATAGAAATCATGTCTTCAATGTCTTAAAATCAGCTTAACGAATAGATGCCATGCCTATAGGATTTAATCCAGACTCTGTTATGACAAGTGTTTATGTATGTTTTCGTGTTTGCAAGTCCTAAAATCAGTTTTGCAAGTAGGATAACCCAGCTTCTGTTATAATAAGTGTTTATATGGTTTTGAAAATGATGCTTGTAAAGTTTCTGAATTCAGTGTTAAACAACTAGATATCATGCCTATAGGGAACGCCATCAGAATTCTGCCTAAACTAGTTTTAAATAAATCAATCCAGTCTGTGCTCAGTTCACCTCGAAACTAGTTTATTTTTCTGAAACAAGTTCTTTCAAAAACTGCTTTAATCTATCATTAGACAGCATGTCTATAGGGATTTAAAGGTCTTTTTTAAAATCTACTTTGTTTTACTACAAAATGCAATCATCAGTACTTTGCTTATAGGCAAGCCTTTAGCGCGTTTCCAAAACTGGAACTCTAAAACTGTTTTTATTGATTAATGTTTTCCTGATCTTAACCAGCTTCAAAAAATCAATAGGCAACTGCTAGGGTCATTACTCCTGAGTTTATAAAAATAAATTGCTTCCCTTCTGCATATTCACCTAGGCATCCTACCTTAGGATACTGTTTAATAGAAAGCCCTTAATTGTGTTTGAGTCGTGCTATTTCTGTGTCTTGTTTGAGGAGGAAACTTTGAGCCTCTAATTGCTCCTTTTATCTTATGTATTAAAAGTCCTAATTTGTTTTGCTTGTCGCCTTAGAATTTTCACCTTTAAAAACCTTAGGTGTTTGTCTAGAACCACCTATATGTAGAGGTAGTAAATCCCTCCAAGACCATTAAGAAGGAACGGGTAGCAGCACGCAAAAGAGATCATTGACCAAACATTCGCTTTGCATGACCACTAAGGGGATGTGAGAGTAGATATGGATATGATTACCGGTGCGTTAATGCCACGCGTAGCCCCTTTCCAATGAGTGATTACCGGGCATTGTACTGATGTGATCCTATAGGCTAACAAACCTAGGACCTCCCTCTCCCCAAATTTTCTTTACTTGAATCTTTACTTCTTTTTTTATGCACACAACCTATTTAAATTCTTGTTTTATTATTTGAGTTGTACAATGCCCAACATGCTCCGCTTGCAATTATTTGCTTCAACTTTTTATTTTTTTAATGGACTAATTTGTAAGTATAAGTTTGGCCGGGACCCACAGTTGTGGACCAAGAGGGGTGCCTAACACCTTCCCCTTGAGGTTATTTCGAGCCCTTACCCTAATCTCTGGTAATACAAACTAGTCTAAGAGTTAATCGCTCTAGGTGCCCTAACACACCATAATTCGTTAGGTGGCGACTCTTCAAATACCCAATTCCAAAAAGGAAATGAGTTATTACCACCATGAAATGTCAAAACCCGGACTTCTCCCCCCGCGAGGGAGGGGAAAAGAGGGGGCGCGACAAACATTGTATGCTATGGTAGGCCCACAGAGTATTAAGGAGTTGGTAGGGGATAATAATGTTAAGGGCAGCTGGATTGCCCCTGTTGAACTTGCACATAAGGGTGTGATACCCCTCTTTGAACTTCTCTGGATCCCGAAGTCATCATAGACCCTTCATCTCTTTTCTTTCTATTTTCCAAACTTCCCGAGTCATTTTGGATCGCCTGAGTGGTGGCTTTGAGAGAAACTTGACTTACAATTCTGCCAGTCTTGAGGCCATTTTTGACCATTTCCCCTAACGTGATTGCTTCTACAAAAGGTCTACCCATTGCAGACATCATGTTTTGGAAATAATCAGGCTTTTGAACCTCTAGAAAAATAGTCATCAACTCATGGTTATCCATTGGTGGCTTAACTCTAGCCGCTTGCTCCCTCCACTTGATGGCATACTCCCTAAAGCTTTCGGTCGGCTTTTTTTTCATATTGGATAGGGACTTACCATCTGTCGCAATATCAATGTTGTACTAAAATTGTTTGACGAAGGCCTGGGCCATGTCATCCCAGACATGCCAGTGAGAGATATCATG
Organism: Nicotiana glauca; assembly: GCA_026770625.1. Taxonomy (NCBI): domain Eukaryota; kingdom Viridiplantae; phylum Streptophyta; class Magnoliopsida; order Solanales; family Solanaceae; genus Nicotiana; species Nicotiana glauca. The sequence continues at coordinate 197,461 of MU716735.1, read as the reverse complement.
GTCAATGAACTATTCGAAAGCTACCCCCACAAAACTTTCCCCAAAATAAGCCAACAACAGCTCTTTTTTTCCTCCTACACCCCTTACCTTTTCAAGTGGGCAATGCCGCGTCTATCAAATTTCTAAAATTTTGGGGTCTTGAACCCTGGTGGCAAATGGACGTGAGGGAACATGCATAGATCACTGAATGAAACACTTTTGTGACCACCTAGTCCCTGTATGTTCTTTATGTTCTGTTCAAGACTTTCCATTTTCTTGGTCATCTCATCTGGCTTAACCGTCGTGGCAGGCTTTTCATTTTCCACTAATGACTCATACTGAGGAGTCTGATTGTATGGAGCCTAAACCTTGAAAGCTATATTTGGAGAATAGTATTGGCAATCATAAGTGAGATGGTGAATCATTGTTTATCCTCGTCACAAGAGGTGGTGGCGGGATTGTATATACCGATGCGCCAGACACGACGAGAGGGATGTTCTTGATCGTTGTGACTGGACATCGTATATTAGAGGTACCAGGGGCAGCATGGAGTCTGTAGTCTGGCACATACCCTAGTGGTAGAATGTGATTGCTCGTTGCATGGAGCGGTGGTTGAGTATTCTAGGATACGGTGGAAGTTCCATCCGAGGGACCCTGGGGTGGAGGTTGACCGAAAACCCAAGCTTGATATACATCTGACAGTTGTTGTCTCAATTTTCTTATTTCCTCAGACTCTTGCTCAACTGACAGACCCTAGGGATTGTCACTGACCATCTCGATTTCATCCCTGTTATCCATTACCATCGTTCCCTTAGACTTGTGAAGTAATGATGTGTTGCCAGTTTCACCACAAACCAACCACCTTAAGCTTACTATATAAGAGACAACAAATGTGTTAGGGTTTAAGCATTTTACATAAATGAATCACACGTAATATGCCTTGTCCCTAACCATTATCACCATTTCAAACATGCTTTTGGAAGGCTTCGTGTTTCATTCTGGCTTACAAGGTTGCTGCTTATTGACGCTCTTATTTCCTTCTTCTTTTAGTTTTTCCTTTCACTCGCCTTATTTTGATCCCTCATTTTAGGGTCATCGAAAAATATTTGATCGAACCTTTTGGAGGTTGCCTACGTATCATGTCGCCACATGAATCAAATCATTACGTAGTTCAGGGACATGACCATAATTTTATATGTATATACAAAAACAACATCTTTTGGGTTCATTTTCATATTCTTCTAAAACAAAATCTTTTTCATTGATTTTCAATTTTTTTCATACAAGACTCAAAAACAAGAATTATATAAAGATAAACATTTAATCAACACCAGACTTTGATTCAAACAGACTTCTTAGGATAAAAGGCAAAACAACAAAACTCAAAACACCAAAAGGCTCTTTTAGACTCAAGGATAACAAAAGAATAATCAAAAGGGCTGCTAACTAAAAGAAGACTTTGATCTTTGTAGTAAAATCCACCAGCATTACTGTAATCAAGGCGTTTGTTCCTGCGGTTGGCCCCCAACATTATGGTATATCATCTCCAAGTTTGCAGATATATGACGGGGAACATTCAATGATACTTCTGGAAACCACTCGGGCGTCATTCCCTGGCAACTCCTACATGCTCGTGAGGTATATGTGGCTACCTCAAGGATCTTTCCCTTAATGTATTCCTGAGCCAAATGCAACTCTTGATTTTGCTGACCACGTGTCTCAGCTAGATCTAGCGCATCACGCTCGCCGTCCAAGGCCATATCTTTCTGGCGCCGAATTTCTAGTAACTCCCCATCCAACGGATTGATCATACTTTGGTAGTGATGTCTTTCTATTTCAAACTCCACGATCTGGCTCTCCTTTCTTGAGTCAACTCCCTCTATCTGATCCCTCAGATCTTAGATTAATAGAGCAAAACCTCTACGCTCATGATCACGGACCACATTGAAATGGGCTTCTCTTTCTTCTTGTTGTTGAGCGGTAGTGATCACTTTTTTCTGTCTAATTTGAGCTTTGAGTGCTCGCCTCTCTTGTTCCCACTAAGCCTACTCCCACTCAAAATTAGCTTGTTGTATGTCAATGGCTATCTCCAAAATGCCTTTATCTTCTTGTAAAATGTCAATACGGGATTGGAACTCTTGTGCCACTTCCCTTCCAGTTTCTCTAACTCTGGCCTCGATCTCCTCCTCCCAATCCACTGCATGTCGTATGGATCTATCTGGCCTTTGCTCGATGATAGCCTGGTTGTGAAACCACTTAAGGTATGTGAGGCTTACCTCCCCACGTTCATGATCAGCTACCATCTCGTCCAAATCAGAAAATCAACCACCAAACCAAACCTTTTGTGCATATGACTCCCTTGGAGGTTCCTCTCCCTTGAATTCCCACACGAACGGACGCATGTCCTCAATTGGGGGCCTCTTTTGCTGCCTCACTAGTTGGCGCATGACGCATAGGGGCGCGTAGGGTTGGAAACCTCTGAAACTCATGAGTATGAAGAACGGGCGATACGTCGACATATGCATGACCATAGCAGAAGGAAACCAATAATAGTTCTAAGTGATTCTATCAGCACTCAATGAACTAAGTAATGTCCGGCAGGCCCTCACCCCCTCTGGAAGATTACAACTCACATCTCTGTTTTGACATGCAATGCAATTCAGCCAATTATCATTAAAATTTGCTACTATTGGATGATGATAAAGGTGCTCTATGAACCACATCTGTAGCAGAATGTTGCATCCCTCGAAGTAATCTTCACCTTCTTGACAACGGGTCGAAGCTAAAAAATATCTCCCAAAATCAAGGGAAGAATGGTATGATCCTCGCTACTTTGCAAAAACGAGACAACCGCAACCATTCGAATCCTGATGCGTCCACCACGCTCTGGGAAGACCATGATCTCTAGAAATGAAATCATGAACGCGAAGATTCTCAACTCCCTCCAAGCGTCGTAACTCAATCGGTTGATGAATTCTGCACCCGAGAAGTTCTCAAACCCTTTCTCGTCCCCAAATCTGTAATAAAGATATTCCAATGGAACCCAATGTCATGACCACAGTTCGCCCTCTGTAAATTATCGTGACGGCACTTAGTCTCTACGACTAGGTAAAACTAAATTGCAGAAGAAAACCAAAATTTGCGGAAGTAAAACAATTTAAAATAGAAATAAATAAATAAACAACGTTTAAATGTGCCGCTCGGCATACACCATATTTAATTCTCAAAACCAACACATAAATCCAAGATCCGAAAACCCATAAATCACAAGCTAAGAAGTACTACATAGCTCTAACTTCAGAATTTCTAACAAGAACTGAAATACCGAAGGACTAATACTAAACAGCAAGAATAGAAAGAGACTCATTGGTCTGCGGTGCAGATATACCTCAAAGTCGTTATGGCAGTCGCCTCACCTCAGGGGTGGAAGGACTGAGTCGAAGTACCTGGATCTGCACATGAAAAACATACGCAGGAAGGGCATGAGCACACCACATCGGTACTCAGTAAGTGCCAAGCCTAACCTCGATTGCATAGTGACGAGGAAGGTCAGGGCCCTACTAAGGTTAAATAATATATAAGGTTTAACAGTGTGAAATAAGCAGTGTAAATAAGTAACACAGGCAATGAAGGTCAGCAACAACTATTACAGAGGCAAGTAAAACACAGAAAGAGAATAGAACTCAACTCAAAGATAACAACCGGGGATCTCCCAAGATACCGTCCTGCAGTCCCCAAATATAAATATCATATCCAGTGGATCTCCCGGGTGTAGTCCCGTAGTCTAACTCATAAATGCGCGGGAATCTATCGGGTGTAATCCCGTAGTTCCAATTTAAAAGTGCAGGGGGATCTCCCAGAATGCAATTCCGTAGTCCCAAAATAAACATACAGGAGAGCTCCCGAGATATCGTCCCGTAGTCTCAAAGTAAATACACAGCAGCAACAACAACTCAATTCAATTAATTTCATATCAAGGTAAAGCAGATAATCCTAACCTAGCATGTTTCATATAATACAAATAAGACAGTTAAGGCAAATAGAGCAATTTAGTCAAATAGACAGGTTTCTCTAGGCTAACAGCAGGCTAAATTTCCAAACAGTGTAAGCAAGAAACAGAATAACACAATTCAAGGCTATTTTTAATGAAAACCCAGATTTTGAACAATTAGCACAAGTACGCGCTCGTCACCTCATGTACAAGGCATTTCAATAAACACAATATCAATCCTAAGGGGAAGGGTCCCTCACAAAAGGTTAGAGAAGCCACTTACCTCGAACCGGCTCAAATGTCAACCCGAAACCACTTTCTTGCCACGAGTATCCGACTTCAAATGGCCCAAATCTATTTAATTAAATTTCTTAATATAAATAACACTTCATGTAACTAATTCTATAATTAAATACTAAGCTAATACGCGAAATTAGGTAAAATAACCAAAACGCCCCTTGAGCCCACGTCTCGGAATTGGGTAAAAATTATATATTCTAGATGCTCATTCACTCACGAGTCTAACCATATAAGAATCACTCAAATCGAATGTCAAAAACCCAATCAAAACTCAATAATTCGGCCTATGAAGTTTATCTAAATTTTTCCCAAAATTTCCACTAAAATTCAAAATGTAAAGACTAGATTTAAGTTAGGAATCATGGAAACTGATCTAAGTTGGGTATAGATCACTTACCCAAGTTACCCAGGTGCAAAAGTTTTCAAAAATTTCCCCTCCCGAGCTCTCAAATTCGAAAAATGTGAAAATAGGCTTAAACCCTCGAATTGGGGTTTTAAGAATTTGCCTAGGTATTTTGTATATTGCGATCGCGAGAAATGATGTGCGATCGCGAAGAGGAAAAATTGAGGGTTCCTGAACTGGTCTATGCGAACGCAACAGGACTTACGTGATCGCGGATGAGGAAAAGGGAAGGCTTATGCGTTCGCAGACAAGACCATGTGAACGCGGAGGGAAAAAGGCCATTGAGCCACCGACTCCTAGTTCTACTATGTGAATGCGAAAGGGGGAATGCAAATACGAAGGAGAAAGGGGCAGACTTCCGTGATCGCAAGCCACATCATGAGATTGAGAAGAACAAATTAAACCTCCTCTGAAAATACACTACGCGAACACGGAGGGAAGACTGCAAACGTGATTATGGAAACCAGATACCAGATTTTCTGCAATTCCAACAAGTTCCAAAATGACCCATTGAGCATACGAAACATACCCAAGGCCCCCAGGACCTCAACCAAACCTTCCAACCAATCCTAAAACATCATTCAAACTTTTTCCAACCTTCAGAACGCTCAAAACAACATCAAAACGCCTATTTTTCATCGGATTCAAGCCTAAGAATCCCAAAAACTCTAGAAATACGCTTTTGATCAGAAAATCTATCAAACCTCGTCTGAATGACCTGAAATTTTGCACACACGTCAGATTAAACACTACGGAGCTATTCAAACTTCCGAAATTCCATTCTTACCCTCGAATAAAAATCTCATGAACGAACCGGAAACTTTAAAAATTCAACTTTCGGCATTTCAAGCCTAAATTAGCTACGGACCTCCAAAACACAATCTGAACATGCTCCTAACCCGGAAATCACCCAACGGACCTAACAGAATTATAAAATTTCTATTCTGAGACCGTCTTCATATTGTTCTAACTACGGTCAATTTTCCAACACTTAAGCTCTCATTTAGGGACTAAGTGTCCCAAAACTCCCCGAAACTCAAAACCGAACATCCCGGCAAATCAAATAGCAGGAATAAACTTGGGAAAAGCAATTAATGGGGGATCGGGGTGTAAATTCTAAAAACGACTGGCTGGGTCATTACATCATCCCACACTTAATTATTCATTCATCCTCGAACGAGCACAAAGACATACCTAAAGTAGTAAAAAGATGAGGGTAACGGTTGCAGATATCCTGTTCGATCTCCTAGGTTGCCTCCTTGACCGGCAGACCCCGCCACTGAACCTTCACTGATGCAATATTCTTTGACATCAGCTTCCTAACCTTCCTGCCCAATATTGCCACTGTCTCTTCAACATAAGATAGATCCTTCTCCAACTGGACTGAGCTAAAATCCAACACGTGCGACGGATCACCGTGATACCTCCGGAGCATCGAAACATGAAGTACCGGATGAACTCCTGCCAAGCTGGGAGGTAAGGCAAACTCGTAAGCAACCTCCCCAACATGCCTCAATATCTCAAAAGGGACAATGAACGTCGAACTCAACTTCCCCTTCTTCCCAAATCTCATAACGCCCTTCATAGGTGAAACCCGAGCAGAACCCGCTCTCCAACCTTGTAGAAAACATCACGAACCTTCCGGTCCACATAACTCTTCTATCTGGACTGGGTTGTACAGAGTCTATCCTGAATCACCTTGACTCTCTCCAAAGCATCCTAAACCAAGTATGTTACCAATAATCTAGCCTCAATTGGCTCGAACCAACCCACCGGAGATCTACATCGCCTAGGCCTCATACGGTGCCATCTGAAAGGTGGACTGATAGCTGTTGTTGTAGGCAAACTCTGCTAATGGAAAGAACTGATCCCAAGAACCTCAATACTTAATCACACACGTACAGAACATATCCTCAAGAATCTGAATAGTGCGCTCGGACTGTCCGTCTGTCTGAGGGTAAAATTTTGTGCTCAACTCCACCCGAGTACCCAACTCCTACTGTACGGCTCTCCAAAATCGTGATGTGAACTGAGTACCTCTGTCTAAAATGATGGAAACTGGAATACCATCCAGATGGACAATCTCCCGAATATAAATCTCCGCCAACCGCTCCGAGGAATAGGCAGTACACACAGGGATGAAATGCGCGGACTTGGTTAGATGATCCATAATTACCCAAATGGCATCGAACTTCTTCAAAGTCCGTGGGAGCCCAGATACAAAGTCCATGGTGATTCGCTCCCACTTCCACTCCGAAATCTCTATCTACTGAGGTGATCCACCCGGTCTCTGGTGCTCATACTTCACCTGCTGACAATTAAGGCACCGAGCTACAAACCTAACTATATCCTTCTTCATCCGTCTCCACCAGTAGTGCTGCCTTAAATCCTGATACATATTTGTGGCACCCAGATGAATGGAATAGCACGAACTATTGGCCTCCTCTAGAATCAACTTCTAAAGCCCATCAATATTGGGTACACAAACTCGACCCTACATCCTCAATACTCCGTAATCACTAATAATCACATATCGATCATCGCCATGCAACATTTTGTCCTTGAGGATAAGGAAATGAGGGTCATCAAACTGACACTCCCGGATACGATCAAACAAAGAAGACCGAGAGACCACACAAGCTAGAACCGGACTGGGCTCTGAAAGATCCAATCTCACAAACTGGCTGGCTAAGGCCTAAATATCCATCGCCATAGAACTCTCTACTGCTGGTAAATAAGCCAAACTCCCCACACTCTATGCAAGGCAGCTCAAAGCATCAGCCACCACATTGGCCTTGACCATGTGATACAAGATAGTGATGTCATAATCCTTCAGCAGCTCTAGCCATCTCCTCTGACGCAAATTAAGGTCCTTCTACTTGAAAAGATGCTGCAAACTCCGGTGATCAGTATATATCTCACAAGGCACACCATACAAGTAATGGGGCTGTAGTCAGAGTTGTCTTGAGCTTCTGAAAGCTCTCCTCGCACTCTTTCATCCACTGGAATAAAGCACCCTTCTGGGTCAGTCTGGTCATAGATGCTGCAATAGATGAAAATCCCTAAACAAATCGACGATAATAACCTGCCAAGCCAAGAAAACTACGAATCTCTATAGCTGAGGATGGTCTGGGCCAACTCTACACGGCCTCTACTTTCTTCGGATCCACCTGAATACCCTCTCTCGAGACCACATGACCCAAGAACGCCACGAAATCCAAACAAAACTTATATTTTTTTGAACTTCGCATACAACTTCTTCTCTCTCAAGGTCTGGAACACTGTCCTCAGGTGCTGGTCATGATGTCCCCGACTCTGGGAATATACCAGAATGTCATCAATAAAAACGATCATGAACGAATAAAGATATGGCCGAAAAACACTGTACATCAGATGCATAAAGGCTGTTGGGGCATTAGTCAACCCAAATGACATAACAAGGAACTTGTAATGACCATACCGAGTTTTGAAGGCAGTTTTCAGGATATTTGGCTCCCGAATCTTCAACTGATGATAGCCTGAACCCAAGTCAATCATAGAAAACACACAAGCACCATGTAACTGGTCAAACAGGTCATCAATACGAGGTAAAGGATAATGGTTCTTCACTGTCACCTTATTCAACTAGCAATAATCAATACACATACGCATAGAACCATCCTTCTTCTTTACAAATAATAGAGGAGCACCCCAAGGCGATACACTGGGCCGAATGAAACCCTTATCAAGTAATTCCTACAATTGCTCCTTCAACTCTTTCAACTCAGGAGGAACCATACGATACGGGGAGATAGAAATGGGCTGAGTTCCCGACAACAGATCAATGCCAAAATCAATGTCTTTATTGGGTGGCATGCCCGAGAGATCAGCGGGAAATACATTAGGGAAATCTCGTACTACTGGGACTGAACCAATAGAAGGAGTATCCATAATGACATCTCTCACATAAGATAAATACGCATCACAGGCTTTCTCAACCATATGCTGAGCCTTAATGAAAGAAATGACTCTATTGGGAGTGTGACCTAAAGCACCCCTCCACTCAATACGTGGTACACCTGGCATGGCCAGTCTCACTGTTTTGGCGTGACAATCAAGAATAGCATAATGGGACGACAACAAGTCCATGCCTAAGATAATATCAAAATCAACCATGATGAGCAATAATAAATCGGCTCTGGTCTTAAAACCACCAATAACAACCAAACATGACCTATAAACATGATCCACAATAAGAGAATCTACCACATGAGTAGAAACATAAACTAGGGAACTCAAAGAATCCCAAGGTACACCCAAATACGGAGCAAAATTAGAAGACACATAAGAATAAGTGGAGCTTGGATCCAATAGAACTGATGCATCTCTGCGACAGACCAAGATAGTACCTGTGATAACCGAATCGGAGGCGATAACCTCAGTACGGGCTGGAAGAGCATAGTATCTGGACTGGCCTCCCCCTCGAGAGTGACCTCTACGTCCCTGACCTCTACCTCTGGCTGGTTGGGTTGGTAGAGTAGCAACTGGTGCTGGGACCATAGCCTGAGAGCTCTGTGGGGCATGATGTGGCTGAGGAGTCTGCAGAGGTGCACCCCTCCTAAGTCTAGGGCAATCCCTCACCATATGGCGTGTGTCACCACACTCAAAACAAGCTCTGGGAGGACGTGGCGGCTGTGACTAGCTCGGGCCAGGTCTGCTGGACTGACCACTGGAAGTACCCCGTGCTGGAGGCGCACTAGATATTGGAGGTGCATAATAAGGCTCATGAGGCCTAGGTGGAGCTGGAACACCACTTTCTACTAGAAGAGTTGAATCAACGGGGTGACCCATATGACCCCTACCATGACGACCTGCAGCTGGGGCACGGGCACCAGAATAATGGCCCGACTCTCAAGACCTCTTGGCCTCCCTCTCCTCTCTATCCCTAGCATGCATACCCTTAATCCTCCTAGCAATACTCACCACCTACTAGTAAGATATATCCATCTCTAATTCATGAGCCATGATAGATCTGATGCTGGGAATAAGCCCCTCGATGAACCGGCGAACCTTCTCACGAACCGTAGAAACCAAAGCTGGTGCATGTTTAGCCAAGTCAGTGTAACGGACAGCATACTCCGAGTTAGTCATGGTACCCTGGCGCAAATGCTCAAACTCTGTGCGCCAAGCGTCCCTAAGACTCTGGGGGACATACTCCCTCGTGAACATATCTGAAACCTGGTCCCAAGTCAGGGAAGATGCCTCATTTGGACTGTCTAACTCATAAGCATGCCACCACAGATAAGCGACTCCTCGAAGCTGGAAGGTAGAACCCCGCTCGATCCTGATATGCCCATAGTACGGAGGATACGGTAGCACTCCTCAAGAAATCCAAGGGCATCCTCTGAGGCTAGTCCGCTGAAAGTCGGAGGCTGATCCTTCTTGAACCTCTCAAGCCTCTTCTACTCCTCCTCTGAAACTACTGCCCTATCCTCCGGCTGAGCTGGGGCTACTGGATGTACACGAATAGCCGCAGGGACCTAATCAATATGCACTCACTGCTCAGGAGTGCGGGCGGCAGGAGTCTGTGCTCCTCCCCTAGCCTGGGATGTAGCTGCAGTAAGGGAAACCAACCCTGCCTGAGCTAGAGTGGTGTACATGGTCATAAATTGTGCCAGAGTCTTTTGAAGTGCTGGAGTAGTAGCAGCAGACACATCAGGTATTTGGACTCCGGCTGGTACTGCTGGTGGTACCTCGGCGACAGCTCGCACAGGTGCTCTGGCTGCACTACGAGGGCGTCCTCGGCCTCCACCCCGGCCCCGGCCTCTGATGGCTTCAGTAGGGGCACGACTATCTAGTCATCTCGAGTAGCACATGTCCCCCACCATCTGTGAGAGAATAGAAGACAGAGGTTTAGAATTGTGATATCAAAAATCTTGCACGACAAGGAAATCATACGAAACAGAATTCCCTAATACTTACATAGCCTCTCGTAGATAAGTATAGACGTCTCTGTACCGATCAGCGGGACTCTAATAAACCGACTTGTGATTCATGAGTCCTATGAACCTAGATCTCTGATACCAACTTGTCACGACCCTGGTTCGCCCTCCATGAACCATCGTGACGACACCAAGTCTCTACATCTAGGTAAGCCTAAATTGCGGAAGAAAACCAAAATTTGCGGAAGTAAAATAATTTAAAACAGAAATAAAGGAATAAACATCGTTTAAATGTGCCGCTCGGCATACACCATATTTAATTCTCAAAACCAACACATAAACCCAAGACCCGAAAACCCATGAATCACAAGATAAGAAGTACTACATAGCTCTAACTCCAGAATGTCTAATAAGAACTGAAATACCGAAGGGCTAATACTAAGCAACAAGAATAGAAAGAGACTCTTCGGTCTGCGGATGCGGCAGATATACCTCGAAGTCGCTATGGCAGTCGCCTCGCCTCAGGAGTGGTAGGACTGAGTCGAAGTACCTAGATCTACACATGAAAAACATGCAAGGAAGGGCATGAGTACACCACAGCGGTACTCAGTAAGTGCCAAGCCTAACCTCGGTTGGGTAGTGACGAGGAAGGTCAGGACCCTACTGAGGTTAAATAATATATAAGGTTTAACAGTGTGAAATAAGTAGTGTAAATAAGTAACACATGATATGAAGGTCAGCAACAACTATTACAGAGGCAAGTAAAACATAGAAAGAGAATACAACTCAGCTCCAAGATAACAACCGGGGATCTCCCAGGATACCGTCATGTAGTCCCCAAATATAAATATTATATCTAGTGGGTCTCCCTGGTGTAGTCCCATAGTCCAACTCGTAAATACGCGGTAATATACCAGGTGCAATCCCGTAGTTCCAATGTAAAAGTGCAGGGGGGATCTCCCGGAATGCAATTCCGTAGTTCTAAAATAAACATACAGGGGAGCTCCAGGGATACTATCCCATAGTCCTAAAATAAATACACAGCAGCAAAAAGAACTCAATTCAATCAATTTCATATCAAGGTGAAGCAGATAATCCTAACCTAGCATGTTTCACGTAATACAAATAAGACAGTTAAGGCAAATAGAGCAATTTAGTCAAGTAGACAGGCTTCTCTAGGCTAACAGCAGGCTAAATTTCCAAACAATGTAAGAAAGAAACGGAAGAACACAATCAAGGTTACTTTTAATGAAAAATCGGATTTTCAACAATTAGCACAAGTACGCGCTCGTCACCTCACGTACAAGGCATTTTAATTATCAAAATATCAATCCTAAGGGGAAGGGTCCTCCACACAAGGTTAGACAAGCCACTTACCTCGAATCGACTCAAATGTCGACCCGAAACCACGTTCTTGCCATGAGTATCCGACTCCAAATGGCCCAAATCTATTCAATTAAATTTTTTAATATAAATAACACTTCAAGTAACTAATTTTATAATTACATTCTAAGCTAATACGCAAAATAAGGTAAAATGACCAAAATGCACGCCCCTCGGTCCCACATCTCGGAATCGGATAAAATTATATATTCTGAATGCTCATTCACTCACGACCATATAAGAATCTCTCAAATCGGATATCAAAAACCATATCAAAACTCAATAATTCAGCCTATGAAGTTTATCCAAATTTTTCTCAAAATTTCCACCAAAATTCAAAATTTAAAGACTAGATTTAAGTTAGGAATCATGGAAACTTATCTAAGTTGGGTAGATATCACTTACCCAAGTTACCCAGGTGCAAAAGTCTTCAAAAATTGCCCCTCCGAGCTCTCAAATTCAAACAATGTGAAAATAGGCGTAAACCCTCGAATTGGGGTTTTAAGAATCTGCCCAGGTATTTTGTACATCGCGATCGCGAGAAATGATGTGCAATCGCGAAGAGGAAAATTTGAGGGTTCCTGAACTGGTCTATGCGAATGCAACAGGACTTACGCAATCACGGACGAGGAAAAGGGCAGGCTTACGCGTTCGCGGACAAGACCATGCGAACGCGAAGTGAAAAAAGCCACTAAGCCACCGGCTCCTAGTTCTACTATGCGAATGCGAAAGGGGGAGTGCGAACGCGAAGGAGGAAGGGGAAGACTTCCGTGATCACGAGCCAAGTCATTTGATCGCGAAGAAAAAATTAAACCTCCTCCGATAATACACTACGCGAACGCGGAGGGAAGGCCGCAAACGTGATTAAGGAAACCAGATACCAGATTTTCTGCAATTCCAACAAGTTCCAAAATGACCCATTGAGCATCCGAAACACACCCAAGGCCCTCGGTACCTCAACCAAACCTTCCAACCAATCCTAAAACATCATTCAAACTTGTTCCAACTTTTGGAACGCTCAAAACAACATCAAAACGCCTATTTTTCATCGGATTCAAGCCTAAGAATCCCAAAAACTCTAAAAATACGCTTTCGATCAGAAAGTCTATCAAACCTCATCTGAATGACCTGAAATTTTGCACACATGTCACATTAAACACTACGGAGCTATTCAAACTTCCGAAATTCCATTCTGACCCTCGAATAAAAATCTCATGAACGAACCGAAAACTTTAAAAATTCAACTTTCGGCATTTCAAGCCTAAATTAGCTACGGACCTCCAAAACACAATCTGAACATGCTCCTAACCCCGAAATCAACCAACGGACCTAACAGAATAATAAAATTTCTATTCTGAGACCGTCTTCATATTGTTCTAACTACGGTCAATTTTCCAACACTTAAGCTCTCATTTAGGGACTAAGTGTCCCAAAACTCTCCGAAACTTAAAATCAAATATCCCGGCAAATAAAAATAGCAGGAATAAACTTGGGAAAAGCAGTTAATAGAGGATCGGGGCTTAAATTCTAAAAATGACTAGCCGGGTCGTTACACCCAACCGCAAACCATTGGAATTCGATGGAGGCATAACTTCTTTAAAAAGTTGTTCACACCAACTTTTCTCAAAGCAGCAAGCTTTTTCCCACGAAGGTATCTCCCCAATCCGGTGAACCCACCTAATTCTTCCAATGTAGGCATCATTTCACAATCTTTGAACCTGAAGACATTGTATACGGGGTCCCAAAAGCCCACTAGAGCCTCGATTAAATCTCTGTTGGGCTTAATTCCCATAATGTTTGTGAGGAACTTGAGATGCCTAAATACTTGATTCTGTTGCCATGCAGCAAAACTTTTCCACCAATTACAGAGAATATTCGGGGTCTTATCTCTGATCAAGAACATAGGAGGTGCCTCGTCCCTTACCTTTTTCTGACTGCTTCTTTGTGGAGAATCCATGGAGAACCAAAGAATAAGATAAAAAGGGTCAGGACTTACCTAAACTATATGAAAATTCTGATCATTTTTTTCCAATTTAGGACTCGATATATTTTTTTATTATTATTATTATTATTATATTTTTTTAATTACTGGACAAAAAAGCAGGAAAAATGGCTATTATTATGAAAACGGCCATTTGATACTTCCAAAGAAGGCTTAAAGGATGTCTCGGCAAAAATAGCTAAACATAGGAACAAAATGATAAAAAGTAGACAAAATAAATATTTAAAAAAAAAACTATTTTTACGAAAACGGCCCTTCGTTACTCCCGAGAGAGTAAGGCTGTCTTGGCAAAATGTCCCGGAATACGAGGGCAAAATAGTAAAAAGGTGACCAAAAATAGCATTTTTTTTTCAAAAATTATATGTACTTGTAGAATTTTATGCTACCTTTTTTTTTTTAAATGTGGGCTGAATCCGATGGAGGTTGCTTACGTATCTCACATCCGGTGAGAATCAAAACCGCATAGTTCGTTAAAATTGAGTATTTTTCTCTTTTGATTTTTATGAAAATTAATCTTTACACCTCACGCCCGACTACTGCAAAATCTTAGTAAAAAAAGATTATTTGTACTAAACTCGGAGAATGATTCTTTTTTTTTAAAATAATTTCGCTCAACTAATTTTTTAAAGCCGGTCAATAATGCAAGCAAGAGTTGCAAATGATGTAACAAGTAGCACATAAGTGAACATGATGGTCTCAAAGAGGATACCTGTCTTATACGGATCCGGCCCATGTGCCGAGCTTCGCTAAGTCAAATGCATGTGATGCAAATAAAGTGAACCTACTAGGGATATCCGGCATGAGGTTTGTTTTTCTAGGTTTAAATCCTATTGGAGAAGGTATCTAGACTGGCTTACTCGAGCAGACAACTCGAGCCGATGAGAGTCAGCGTACAAGTAGCATTGCTTTCCGGCTTAGCTGGTGGTGCTCCCTGCCTAAAACATGTGTGACTAAAATCCTTCACTGGATGACAAGCCTCGGCTATCTCAAAGAAAGCGGGCTATGTCAATCAAATGCCCAATTTTTAATTTCGAGAAGACTAGAGGTAAAAAGCGAACAGGTAGCACATTAGGCACAAATGTATCACAATATATACAAAATTAATAAAGCCAAATAAAAAGTCAACATGTACAAGCTCGAATTCTAGTCCCCATCAGAGTCGTCAGAGCTGTCACTCCTCTTTTCTACCCCAAAAGATATGTGTTGTTATGAGTTTTGTGGGTTAAAGATTTTTTCCAATTAAAGTGACAAATTTTGAAATAGGGATTATTTTTGTTATTCAGAGTTGCCACTTGGAATTGATTTTTTGGTGTTCCAAGTCACTTTTATTTGAATCCCTATTCAAAGGAAGGTTTGACTCTTTTATTATTGGTCTGCAAAAATAAAGTTCGGACAAGGAATTCTGTTGATCGGGGAGAAGGTGTAAGGCATTCTCTGAGTCCCGTGGTTCTAGAACGGTCGCTTTATTGACTTAAATTTGGCTTGAATTAATTTTGAACAAATTGATATTTATATGCCTTTTATATTTTTACCTTGCTGCTTTTATATCCAGATTATTAGGAAAATTAAAGAAAATTTTGAATAATAAGATGTCATAATCACACTATACAAGCGAATGCGTGATCGAGACGAAATTTATTAATTTTATTATAACTGTGTTACACAAGAGAATCCGCAGTTATGACAAAGATTATTAGTACATTATTACTTTTGAAAAAAGTTGCTACACTTAAAGAAATTACTAAAATATTAAGTATCGCACTACACAAACGAATCCGCGATTTTAGCTAAAGAATTAATTAAATTAATTAAACTAATGGGTATGATATGAGATTATTGAATAATTTATTGAATGTTAAACACCATGCTACGCGAGCGATTTTGTGAGTTAAAGCGCGCCTACTAATTGCCTAGCGTTTAAATTAATTATTAAGGGGTGATTAAATAATTGTAATTATAAAGAAAAATCTTAATTAAAAAATGAAATATATAACATAAGTATTATTTTAAATGTTGAGCAAAACTCTTGTCTATTACTCTGGCTTGATTAATTCAAACTTGCATCGCGTCTATTACTCCGGCTTGATTAATTCAAACTTGCGTTGCCCCGCCGTCAACAAGAACATGAAATAATCGTGACTAACACAAGAGTGACAGTAACCTAAACTATTTTCTTTTTTAAAAAAAAAAAAAGAATGAAGTCAAAGGTAATACATGTGACTAAGGATAAAATAATGCATTAAAAATATGAGTTCCTAGACATTTACCTAGGAAAACACATGTTTCATTCTTAAATAATAGATATTCAACACTTAATAACACAAAGGTATTCTTCCACTGGTTCTTTCTAACCTACCAGTACACTCAGTCACATATTTTTCCCAATTTCATCAACTTGACATGAAGAGAAATATTACTAAGAGATATATTACTAGCTGTTACCTTTTCAACACTAAGAGAGGAGTTAAAATGACTAACATTAAATATATGAAACCAAAGCAAAAAGAAACTAAAAATCTACATATAAATATTTCTGGAAAATAAAATATTTCTTTTCCTTAACTAGATACACTTCACATAATGTTATTTAAGCTACATATGTGAAGAAAAATGGAAGATTAACCAAATATTACACATGTACATGCTTTAAACATAAGTAACACGCTAAACATTCATTCATTCCAGTAAAGCACATCGAGCATATCCTAGGAGTAGAAAATAACCCATATTCTCATCTATTGGATATAAAAATCTGCATTACAAAATTTGAGAAATACCTGGATTGAAAAAAATAAATACAACAGTGAAAAAATGGAGCTCCGCAGCAAAAAAAATATCAGCAAACACAATAGAAAACAGCAACAGTTTCATGTTTAGACAGCCCGAAAACCTTAGAGAAGAAAGCCAGAACCAACTCTAAAGAAGACTTATACTTTTCTAAAGTTTGCACTCTAAAATTTTCTCACAAAGCTCACCATTTCAGCTTACTAAAGGGTGCTTTAGTTGCTGATTTTTCACTCTTAAAAATATATTTTTAGGGTATAAAAATTGTCCAACAAATGTGTGATGGAGTGTGTCAAGTGAGGAAAGACTAGCTCCCTTAAATAGGCAAATAAAAATCACTTTTTGGACAGATTATGGTTCACCAAAAGTCTGTCCAGAAAGGACCGATTTTGTGTGCAAAATAATGTTCAAAGGCTGTCCAAAAGGTAAAAGGACAGCCTCAAAATATGCTATAGCAGAAGCAAAGAGTCATTTCAGCCACCCTACTAGTAAAAAGTAAGCTACTAGTACCCCAAGTCACGATCAAACCCATCTACCTTTAAGATTTTATCAACATCAGTACTAAACCACTTACTCAAAAATAATAACTAGAAACCAATTAATTGATTGAACTATTAACCAATAAGAAGAAAGAGAACTTCAAGATTGAAGCCAAGTAAGAAACAAGTATTAATCCATGAAGTACTTAAACTAATCCGCTTGAACCAAAACGAACATAAAAATACTAACCTAAAATCATAACTAAACAACGTAAAGAAAAGCAAAAATACGTAAACAATGACACAAACTAACATAATCAATTAAGTTAAATAAAAAAATCAGAGAATAGATTAAGAGTTAACTGAAATGATCATTAAACAGAATTATAATAAAACTACAAACAAAGGATGGGAAACAGAAAATCAAAAACTTGAAGGAAAGGATAAGGATTTGAGTTTATACCAATTTTCGAGATATTCGACGACGAATCGAGCAACGAGATGATCCCGAGGAATCCAAGTGGTGGTTGTCCAACCTTGAAACACTCGTTTCATTTCGGCAGATGCTAATTACAATGAACTCAGCTTCGTGCCTAAAGGAACGGGTGCCTTTGGGTTGAATATATTTTAAAACATAGGTCCATATGAGTAGGAAGTACTGGTGAGATCGGGCAATAGTAGTGAGTCGATAGGGGTAGAAGGGAAGAAGACAATAAAGAGGAAAAGAAAAGTGAGCAGCGGCAGTGGTGGCGGTGGATGGTGGTCGCCGGAATTCAAACGGAGTTTCAGGTGAAGACCAAGGGGAAAGGGTAGGTATCGTGGAGATTTTTTCACTAATGTATGTGTTGTAAGGTAATGGTGACCGGAGCTTCAAGAATTTGGGCAAAAAAAATAGCGGCTAGGGTTTCTTAGATCTAAAATTCAGGGAGTTTGAGCATGTTATGAGGGGTTTGGGTTGGAGATTGGGAAAGAGGAGGTTGAGGGAATTTTATGGTGAGATTTTGGGATAGTTTGGACGACGGACGCCGCCGGTGGGCGATTTCCAGCGGCGGAAGAGCGGCGGAAGCAGCGGGTTTGGCAGAGAGGAGAAGAGAAGAGAGAGGAAGAAGAAAGGGGGAAGGAGAAGAGAAAATGGGGGCAAAATTTGGAAATTGGGGTCTTTAAATACCTAAGATAAGGGTGATTTATGGCCATAAGATTCAATTAAGATGGGTGGCTGAGATTCAATCTCAGCCACTTAAACGAAACTACATCATTTTGGGGTATCCAGTAGGGGCCTGAAGGTTGGGCATGTCCGTCTTGGGCCAAAGAATTGGTCCATGTTTTGGCTTAATTTGTGCTTTAAAATGGCAAGACCAAATCCCTTTAACCCCATCACTCAATATTTAAAAACTCTAATTATAAAATACAAAATAAATCTAAAAAGGTGCAATGTAGGAGAAAAGAAAGAGCAAAAATTACGTATTTACATGCGGTCGCATAGTTGATTGGGAAATTATTATGAGGTCGCATAATTGACCGCAAAATGTCCTTCAAAATTCAACTATTTTCTACTCAACTCTGCAATGGTTATGCAGATCGCGGAATGGACCTGCGGTAGTGAAATTGACAGCAGAATTACCTCCTTTTGCAAAAAATATTCTTCCAACTCCCCAACGCATTGCACCACCCAAAAAGTCCGTATTGAGGCTCGCAAGTTCGCCGCGAAGAATTTCTACAATCCTCAAATACATTAGCCTACTTCGATACGACAAAATCCCGAATTCTTGGTAAAATTTTGCCGGGCCTTACACATTTAAGTCATATCTAAAGTGTATCAAGATTTGCAAGTTTCTTCACTTCGGAACTAACTTCAGGCATATGTAATCAAAGTTTGTTATAAAATAAAGATTGTAAAGTAAAGACAAGTATAAAGAGAGATTGATATATTATTCGAATTCAAACTGATGTACATAATGAACTGAAATCTCTTCTATTTATAGAAGAAAGGAAGCTGTTGTGTAAGTTGCTACTGCAAGCTGCTGTGTAAGCTGCTATTATACCCGATATGGATAATCTTCTACTGAGAGCAATGTTTATCCATAACGGGATACTGAATGGATAAACTCATTATACCCGGTATGGATAATCTTTTACCGGGGGTAATATTTATCCATAATCGGATACCGAAAGGATAAGCTTATTATACCCGGTATGGATAATCTTCTATCAGGGGTAATGTTTATCCATAATCGAATACTGAAAGGATAAGCTTATTATATCCGGTATGGATAATCTTCTATCGGGGATAATATTTATCCATAACCGGATACTAAAAGGATAAACTTATTATACCTGGTATGGATAATCTTCTACCGGGGATAATATTTATTCATAACCGGGTACCGAAGTGATAAGCTTCTTCAGGAGGCTTATTTCCAATAGAGTACTAAATAGATAAACATATTTACGGCGGAGTCCCAAATGGATAAGCTTCTTCAGGAAGCTTATTTACAATGGAGTATGAACATCCATAATATAATATATTTATAACACTCCCCCTTGAAAGTTCATTAAAGGATAGTGTGCCTCATTAAAACCTTACTAGGAAAAACCCCGTGGGAAAAAATTCTAGTAAAGGAAAAAGAGTGCACATATTTAGTAATACGCATTGCTAGGTGCCTCATTAAAAACCTTATAAGGAAAACCCTGTGGGAAAAAACCTTAGTAAGGAAAAAAGAGTGCATCACGTATTTTACTCCCCCTGATGAAAATTTTGTTTCAAATATTTGAGTCTCTGCATAACCAATATGATCTGCACCACTTTTGTTAGCATTAGCAAGATACATAAGTGCATAGAAATTGTACTGAGATAGAGTATTTCAGGACCAATGAGTTCCTTATCCTCTTCTAGAGGTCGGAATGGATCCTTATTCACTTCAAGTGACCGAACACCCGTTGGTGTACTTAATAGGTGCACTTTGTCCATGTAAAAGCGTTTAAAGACCCTTTCTGTATAGGCAAATTGATGGATAGAGATCTCATCTGCTAAATATTTAATTTGCAGACCAAGATAAATTTTATTTTTCCAAGATCTTTCATATCAAATTCTTTCTTAAGATATTCAATTAACTTTGGAGCTCTTCTGGAGTTCCAACAAGATTTATGTCATCAACGTAAACAACAAGTGTAACAAATTTTGATGATTTTTTCTTTATATAAATACATGGACAAATAACATTATTTATGTAACTTTCTATCAGCAAATATTCACTGAGGCGATTATATCACTTGCGCCCAGATTGATTTAAACTGTACAAAGATCTTTATAATCTGATCAAGTACATTTCTCGAGACTTTGAACTATATGCTTCGAGCATTTTAAATCCTTCAGAGATCTTTATAGAGATTTAATCAAATGAGTCATATAGTTTATGACTCATATTTAAATGGCATGACATCTTCAGGTATCTGGACTACTGGTCCGATCCTCACAATATTTCACAGTGTTGTGCACTATATCAAATATATCGTCGACAGTCGTTTTGTATCGGTTCCTAAGTGGCATAACTTGTTGAGATCTCATCACTTGATTTATTTTCAGGTACCTCAACTTCTTCTTGAGTTTCATGAAATGTTATGTCGTGGGCTCTTCTAGAGCTCATTTCCTTCTCATTATGATCATTTTAATCATTAGCTCATTATCATTTTTCAATGATTGTTACCTTTGGAACCGATTGGTCTACCACGCTTCATGCGTACAGTAAACTCTATCCTTCAGGGACTTTAAATTTTAATAGGA
>MU716735.1:144364-165124 GCA_026770625.1 Nicotiana glauca | reverse complement strand
ACACACACACATACACATATATAAATATATATATATATATATATATATATATATATATATATATATATATATATATATATATATATATATATATATATATTTTCTGTCAGTATTGACCAATTTATATGTTTTCAATGAATTTCATCCATACCCATTGAAAAATATCCCTTTTTGCTTAGATTCATATATATTCCAAGAATCTAAGCAAAAAGGGATATTTTTCAATGGGTATGGATGAAATTCATTGAAAACATATAAATTGGTCAATACAGAAATTTTGAGGTGATTTGGATTAATTTGGTAAAATAGAATACAAAAAATCATCTGCGACACATGTATCAAACATGTATCTCGCACACAGGTATACATATGATATACATTCGATACAAATATGATATATATGTGATACACATATCATTCTTTTTTGTATTAATCTTGTACTTCGAATTTTCAACTCAAACCACCTCAAAACTCTCCCAAATTATCCATAATGAGACTTAAACTCCTTAAGATGTATCCAATCTATTCCAACAATATCCACTCAAAAGAAAGCAAAATTTTAATTTTCTTTGTTCTACAAATAACTAATCGACTAATATTGATAATACTTTATGAATTGGTTAATTTTTATACTAACTTACTTATGGGCTGACATAACTGGTAACTTTCAGTAAAAATTGTGTGGGTAGCCACTTTTTAAAGTGATATTTACTTTTTATCCAGCATTTTTAATGTTTAGCAATAGTAGCCACTAGTCTATTAAAATTAATATGAAAAGACTGAGTTACCCTTTCTTCTATTACCTTCATGTGTTAGGGAGAAGAACTGTGCCGCCGATAACGGTTTCCGATGAGCAAACTCCTTCGTTCTCTACTTTTCCATTTTCCATTCTGTTTGTTTCTCTACTCTATAATTGTTTAATTCGGGGAATTGATAATCGAAATAGTACTAGCAGTAAAATTATCAGAATTCGAAATGAGAAACAGTACGAGTTAGGTTAACCCTTTAATTAATAAAGATATAGATAGCAGGAGTTTTGAAAGAGACTAAAAGATTTAAGGAAGTTGACGACGCAGCGGGTATTGCATTTTTACTAAGCGTCAAAAGTTAAGGATATTTGGTCCTGAACTTAGAGTTACAAGTTTAAAAGTTAAGGACACTTGGTCCTAATATTAGATTAATAAACTCAAAAGTTAAGGAAAACAGGTCCTGAACTTACAGTTACAAGTTCAAAAGTTAAAGGACAATAGGGCCTGAAGTGCTTAACTTAGATTAACAAGTTCAAAAGTTAAGGACAATAGGTCCTGAACTTAGGCTAACAAGCCCAAAAGTTAAGGACAATAGGTCCTGAACTTAGAGTTACAAAAAAAATTAAGGATAATTGCTCCTGAACTTAGGCTAAGAAGCCCAAAAGTTAAGGACAATAGGTCATGAACTTACGGTCACAAGTTCAAAAGTTAAGAACAATAGGTCTGAACTTAGCTAAGAAGCCCAAAAATTAAGTACAATAGGTCTTGAACTTAGACTTACAAGTTAAAAAGTTAAGGACAAGTAGTCCTTAACTTAGAGTTACAAGCACAGAAATTAAGGACAAGTGGTCCTAAACTTCGAGTTTCAAGTTCAAAAGTTAAGAACATATAGTCCTGAAGTCCTGAACTTAGAGTTACAAGTTCAAAAGTTAAGGACACTTGGTCCTGAACTTTATGAGGAAGGGTATTTTCATTCGGACAGATAAAGTTTATTAAAGCAGTGGCTAAAGACTAAAAATATTTTAAACAATAGCTTAAAAGTAAATATATGAGTTATTATTGGCTAATTGTGCACTTCCCCTCACTTTCAAACTATAAGCAATGAATCCCATGGGCTTAAACAGAAGATGTCCACTAGCTTCATTTATGGATTCTAATGCTATACGTGGCCATCAATCGATCTGGAAAAGTAATCGGGCCCAATTCTCATGCCCAGAAAATTCTGGTCCACACATCTAATCAGTCCATTATATTTCTACACACTTCACTATTCGAGACTTCGTCTATAAACCGTGACCAGCAAAACATGTGGGCCGCTCCTCCGCTCGGACCACGGACTCCTTGTTTCACCGCCACGAATCCGGCGGTAATGTGTCGTCCTATCAGTTTCGCGATATCATTCACCACCCCGAATCCGGCGGCGACGAGGTGTGTTCCAAATAAGCTCCGATTTTAT
Source organism: Nicotiana glauca (assembly GCA_026770625.1). NCBI lineage: Eukaryota > Viridiplantae > Streptophyta > Magnoliopsida > Solanales > Solanaceae > Nicotiana > Nicotiana glauca. The sequence goes on along the minus strand of MU716735.1, from coordinate 162,919 downwards.
TCGCAGCTCAGAAACCTCGATTTAGATGACAGTTCAACCACAGATATCTCCAATTTAGGTAAAGCAGTAGCCGTCGCTGCAGTCAAATCAGGTTCGGAGGCGGAGCAAAAGCAGCAAAATAGGAAATCATCACGAGCAAAGTATAATAGACAACGAGGAACAAAAGATGAAGAAGAAATTGAAGGAAGTTCAAAAGAGCGAGAAACGAAACTGAGCGGTTTTGATGTATTGCGGGCGCTGGAAAAAGCTACGGCACAGAAAATGAAGAAAAAGAGAAAGGAAAGAGACGGTTGGATTGTACGAGGAAGAGGCGAAAGGCGAGAGGATAATGAAGAATTGGTGGGTTTTGATAAGGAAAGTGTTCGACCTTTGAGTATAAAGGTGGATTGGGGGACTCGTTTGGATGAATTAGAAAAAAGACTTCAACAGCTTCTGGATACAACTGCTGCTTGAATATGCAGAACAAGTGTTAATACTAACATTGAACATTTTATCTGATGAAAAACACTACCAACTCATTAATAATAATGATACGAAAATTGTTATGTAAAGCGTTTTGTTTTATGCAAAATAATACACAGGTTACGACATGAATGTATAGTTTAAGTTGTATTTTGGTGGTGCACAAATTTTTGTTTGGGATTGTTTTTCTCTATGCAGTAAACCAAACAATACATTAAATTGCCGAACTATATGTCGACTCCTTCCGCTCATTCCTTTTGAAAGAAACCAAATTAAATTTGAATATCCTTTACCCCATATCTTCTTGTATATCTTCTGTGTTCCATGGTTATGGTTGCAAAAGAATCTATATTCCATGTCTGTCCCCTATGTTAGCCTAGTTAAGTTCAATTTCTTTTATGTGGATTTCTTGACTTTTCGCCAATAGGGTTTATTTTTATACTAATTAAATTCATTAAGGTCTCATTTGTTTTTTTAAGATTAAGACGTCTGAATCTGAATACACATCTGAATATCAAAATGTGTATTAAGATTAAGACATCCGAATCTGAATACGCATATGAATATATTAAGATGTGTATCAAGATCTGAACACTAAAAATTAAGACTGTTTGATTTTAACATCTGAATGCATAAAATTTAGCTTTATTTGAAAAATAATAAGCATAAAATTCAAATGAAATACTAACTAATCTAATATTCTATCAATAAAATATATAGTTTTTTTAAAATATGATAATTGTTGGTGGTGATGGCTAACAGGTGAATGCCGACTAGAGGCAGTGGTTGGTGGTAGTTTTTATTGATGATGGTGGTTCATGCTAGTAGCTAGTAGTGATTGGTAATGGTGGCGATTATAATTGAGGATGGTGGTGGTGGGTAGTGATAGTTAATAATGGCGGGCGGTGGTTTGTGATTGAGGAAGGTGGTGGTAGGTTATAATGATGGGTGATGCCGGCTGTGGTTGTTAATGGTGATTAAGTGGTTGGTTGTGATAGTTGAGGTGGATAAGTGTTGACTGTGGGTGAGAACGATGGTGGTCGGAGTGGTGGGGATGGTGGATGGTGGTGGTCGATAATGGTGGCGACTATGATTGAGGATGATCGTGGTGGTGGTGGTTGACTGGTGGTGATGGAGGAGGAGATGGTCGTGGCGGTTGATAATGGTAGGCGGTTGGCGGCAATTAATAATGAATATGTGATAGCATCTTAATGAAATTAAATCTCTGTTATAGATCTTAATCATACAGACCTATTCAGACCCATTAAGTGGTTGTGAAGTAAAAAAAACAAACACACTTACTGATTAAGATCTGAATAATTAAGATTCAGACTTTAAAAACAAACGCACTTAATGTCTGAGATCTGAATGATTAATATTCATACCTCCATTAAGTGCAAACAAATGAGGCCTAATCTCTTAATTCTTGATTAATGAGTTAGGCTAATATATTAAAAAGAAAAAAGAATAAAAGGAGCAAAAACTTGGCTTAATCTGAACTTGTTCCTGCGAGGTACTTATAGTAACAATCAGTTATTTGAGCAGTCGCAATCTATGCAAAAATTTGGTGAACTCTTCTTCTACACTGTTTAAGTTGAAGAGACACATTTAATTTCTCCAAGCGGAGGGGAGAGAATGAAACTAGAGGAAATTCCCTTGTCCAATTATGGGAAGACTAGCCGTAGGTATGTAAAATTTATTGAATTTAAATTTAATAAATAATTTGGACTATATATTAAATATACTGGTCCAAATAAATATTAAGGGCTAATATATAAATGAATTAATTATATAGCTCCAACATATGTGGATTAAATAAATAAATCTTAATCCAATGGGCTAGTCCATTTAATTGCGCTAAAGTGATGAGCCCACTTCATTAGGCCTAAGATGACATCTTCCTAGAGGCCCAGTTTGGTGCCACATGCCAAATGACGTGGCACGCCAAGTCAAATGGAAGAGCCAATAGGATCATGCCACGTGTCAAAATGATAAGGCATGTCAAGTCACACTAAAAGGCCAATGAAATCGCGCCACGTGTGCAAGTGACATGTTCCGGCCAATCAAATGCGATCATGTCATACTTCAATTTGATTGGTCAAAAAGAGTTTGTTCTTATCATGACTCCTCCCTCCCACAACTATAAATAGGGGTCTTCATAACTTATAAAAGACACCAGAAGTTATAACAAGAAGCAAGTGATAGCTCGTGGATCAAACGCCGCAAATTTCTCTACAAGTTTCAAGCTTCAAGCAATCAAATTCAAGTTCAAGAAATCGAGTTCAAGCTCAAGAACGAAGAATAAATCAAGTTGAAGTTCAAGCAATCAAGATCAAGCTCAAGCTCAAACTCAAGCTCAAGAACGAGATCATCGTTCGTGAAAATAAATATAGATTTAAGATCAAGCTCAAAGGCCCTTGAATTTATTTACTACTGAAAAGAAGAATCAGAGGATTCATAGAGATTGTAACACTCAAATATTCAAAATAAAATACTACGATTGTTGCGATATTTTCAATCTTAATTTTATTTTCTCGACGCAATTTATTATCTATAAATTCTGGCACACCCAGTGGGACAATCTCTACCTCTCATCTCAACTTTTCAATCACCGAAGTTCAAGAACATTGAAATGGCTTCGAAGAAAATCAACTCCAGATCAACATCCACCAAGGCTGCTAACTCCAGGTTCTGTGCTGATGTGGAAAGCATCATAGATGTTACCTTTGGAAGCTTCGGACCAGTTACGAGGAGCAAAGCAAGCTCTTTAGGAAAATAAGCACTCCAAGTATCGTCCGCATCAAACCCTGTTTTCGGATCTTCATCCTCAAAAGGAGCAAGACCTTCCACAAATGCATCTGAAAGAGGAAGCGATGTTGCTGAAAAGATCAAGAAAACTCTTGCTCTGCTTGACCTCTCTGGATCCAAGCACTCTGTTGTGAAGGAAGATGATGATGCTTCAAGTGATGGATCCTCCCCACTTACACCACATAGCGTAAGCCAATCAAGGATAAATATGTGTGAAAATCTATGCTACTCTCCGTTGTCCACGACAATCATGCAAGCCATGGTGACAAACACTTCATCTATGGAGGAGCAATTGGCAAACTTGACGGAAGTAATCGTTGGCTTGACCAAATGCATGCAAAATCAAGAGGCTAGAATTGACAAGCTAACAGAGAAAGTGGGAATCTTGATGGAAGAAGAATTCACCCATGCACCCGACAAACTCCCAGAGGTTCTAGAGAGTGACTCTCCCCCGAGACAAGCAGCATCCACTAAGCCTATCCCTGTCTCATCTGAAGGGATGATTCCAATCGATTAATTGAAGGAGTTCATTGAAGGAACCATTAACAACAAATATGAAGTTACTGCCAAATCCTCACTCACATATGCAAAGTCGTACACTGCAAGGGTCGATATGTTGAAGATGTCTGCTGGCTATCAACCTCCAAAGTTTTAACAGTTTGATGGTAAATGTAACCCGAAGCAAAATGTGGCGCACTTTGTTGAGACATGCAACAATACTGGGACTTATGGAGATTACCTCGTCAAGCAGTTTGTCCGCTCATTAAAAGGAAATGCTTTTGATTAGTACACGAAGCTCGAGGCTGGATCTATCAATAGATGGGATCAACTAGAGCAAGAGTTCCTCAATCACTTTTATAGTACGAAACATATTGTGAGTATGATAGAACTTACAAATACTCGTCAACGAAAGAGGAAACCAGTTATCGACTTTATCAATCGGTGGAGGAATGCAAGCCTCAACTGCAAAGACAGGCGTAGTGAAGCTTCAGGCATAGAGATGTGCATCCAAGGCATGCATTGGGGATTGAGCTATATCTTGCAAGGTATCAAGCCTAGCACATTTGAAGAACTTGCAACTCGTGCCCATGACATAGAATTGAGCATGGCATCCGCTGAAAATGAAAGGCTGCCCATCTATAAACCTCGCAAAGGGAATGACAAGCAAAAAGTCAAAAAGTGGGGCAAATTCATACCCAAGTATGAAAGCAAAGAAGCTATGAATGTCAACACGTCATCTATGAAGTTCACGACGAAGGTGAGCAAGAAGCAGAGTATGAAATCCACTTTTTTTCAAGATAAGCCAAGTGGAAAGCTAGCTCTAAAAGAAATGCAGGAGAAAGAGTACTCATTTCTGGATTATGATGTCCCAGCCATTTTCGAAGAACTCCTTGAGTTAAATCTCATTGAGCTCCCGGAGATGAAGCGATCAAATGAAGCTGGGAAAACAAATGACCCAAATTACTGCAAATATCACCGACTTGTAAGCCACCCTCTGGAGAAGTGATTTGTCTTCAAGGATAAAGTCATGGACTTGGCTCGCGAAAAGAAGATTGTGCTTGAAGATGAGAAAACAATCACAAACCAAGTCTCTATCACCTTTGGCTCATTCAGTCCGGATGAATTATGTGGTTTTAAAAAAAGTAAAGATGAAGAGTTATTGGAGAACGACAAAGCTGAAGTCAATAAACCTGATGATGATGAAGGTTGGACATTGGTGACTCGTCATAGGCACCACAAAAGGAGCCCATGAAAAGGATCAATAAAACAACCAACAAGGAAGATGATGGTAAAAACACCAACAAAAAGGAATCCATTTGGGCATTTGAAGAAAGAAAAAGTGGAGATGCACCATTCTCAAAAGCCGTAAAATCCAGTGACCTTGGAGGAGTTTTTACCAAGTTGGTTCCGCACAAAGATTTCCCTTGAGGACATAGATGCCTCTTGTTGCCATGCTGACAAAGGGGAAGAAAAGAGTGATGACCTACCCTTGGCATCATCTTCGGAAAAGCCCATCAAGTCCACTCCTCAAGAAGTTAATGCTTGTGAGGAAAAGGTCACGTTCACAAATGACAATCTTTTGCTAGGTGAAACTCCTCATAACCGCCCATTGTACCTGGTTGGCTATATGCGCGATGAAAGGGTAAATCGGATTTTCATTGATGGAGGATCCTCAGTGAACATTTTGCCAATCCACACTGTGAAAGAACTTGGTATTCCTATTTACGAACTCTCAAAAAGTCATGTGATGATCCAAGGATTCAACCAAGGGGGAAAAGAGCCATAGGTGCGATCAGGCTGGGAATCACTATTAAAGATATGCAATCAAGTGCATGGCTGCATGTGATCGACGCGAAGACTTCATACAATGTTTTGATTGGGAGGCCTTGGATACATGAGAATAAAGTAGTTAAATCTACCTACCATCACTGTTTAAAATACTACGAGGGTAAAGTCGAGAAGACGGTAGTTGCTGATAATGAGCCATTCACCGAGGCTGTGTCACACTTCGCCGATGCCAAGTTCTACTTGAAGAACCGCATTGTGAAGGAGCTGAAAGCTGATGATGGCATGAAAAGCAAGAATAAAGAGCCCTCAACTAAAAGAGAAGAGGTGACTACTGGTGAAGCCAAAGTTGTTAGTAAGGAGGCACAACCCAGCGCAAATAAATCTTATAGAGGGAATAGTACGTCTTATGGCAAGAAAGCAAGTCTGGCGCTCCAATATGTCCCTAAAAGGAAGAAAGATGAAGGTGAATCATCTAATCACCAAGCTAACATGCTAAAGGAGGTAACTCTTCCGGTCAAACGAATTGAGACAGTAAAGTCGTCCTCAATGTCGCTTGCAGGGTTTGTAGCCCAAAATCGTTTGCAGAATGTGGTACTCCCTACAAAGAGAACAGATAAAGGTTTTGACCCTAACGCTTACAAGCTATTTGCAAAATCTGGATACAATCCCAATGAGCCATCAAAGTTAGGAAAGCTCTCATCAGAAGCTGCAACAAGGAAACTACATGAAGGTTTGGGATACAAGCAACCGTCACTAGTGCACATCTCAATAAGAAGGGCGAGCAAAAATTATATCACTGTAGAAAATGAATTAGCCGCTTCTAACAAGCCTTCTGTCTTTGATCGGCTTGGAAGATCACCTATGAGGACCTCCGTGTTTGAAAGATTGGGTCCACTAAAGAAGGGAAACAAGTTCCGGAGAAATTTTCAAAGCATAAGAATGCCCGCTTTACCCAAAATCCAGGATATCTCTAAGGATTTCCAAAGTTTGGTTCCTTCTAGAATGAGGTGACAAACAAAACTTGTGGTTTCATGTAAAGAAGTACTGAAGGTAAATCCATATATTGTGGTCTATACTAAGGAACATGATGAAGACGAAGACAGTGTGGGTTCTTCATATCATGTTACTGTACAAGTCGAGAATGGCATTCCATCTTCGATGGAAGATAATGCGGAATTGGAGGATGTTTCGCTGAGTTATCACATATCCTTCAATGATGGGGACCATCACGAAGATGAATATGCGAAAGATGCTCCACCTGAACTTGAACAAGGAGTGAAGACGATAGTTGATGCCTTAAGAGAAGTAACCTTGGCACCGATGAAGAACCAAGACCCACCTACCTAAGTGCTTTACTTGAAGCTGATGAAGAGAGAACTTATATTGAGTTAGTCAAAGAGTTCAGGGATGTCTTTGCTTGGAGTTACAAAGAGATGCCTGGCTTGGAACCGAAAATAGTAGTCCATCACCTTACAATCAAAAATGGTGCTCGTCCTGTTAAACAAGCTCGAAGGCATTTTAGGCCTGACTTGGTTCCCTTGATTGAAACAGAAGTTAACAAACTCATCGAAGCTGGCTTTATTCGTGAAGTTAAATACCCAACATAGGTTTCAAGTATTGTCCCAGTAAGGAAGAAAAATGGCCAGATTTGAGTGTGTGTTGACTTTAGGGATCTTAACAATGCGTGTCCGAAAGATGAGTTCCCGCTTCCTATTTCAGAACTGATGATCGATGCTACTACTGGGTACTAGGCAATGTCATTTATGGACGGTTCATCGGGATATAACCAAATACGCATGGCACTAAAATATGAAGAGCTTATTGCATTCCGTACCCCAAAGGGTATTTATTACTACAAGGTAATGTCTTTTGGCTTGAAGAACGCTGGTGCTACTTACCAAAGGGCTATGCAGAATATTTTCAATGATCTTCTCCACAAGAATGTTGAATTCTATGTTGATGACTTGGTGGTGAGATCAAGAGAGAAGGGCGACCACATGAAAGACTTGAGGATGGTATTTGAATTTCTTCGGAGGTACCAACTTAGGATGAATCCGTTGAAATGTGCCTTTGGAGTGACTTCTGGAAAGTTCCTTGGTTTCATTGTCCGACATCGAGGGATCGAAATTGATCAAGACAACGTGGATGCCATTTTGAAAATGCCTGAGCCTCGAGATATCCATGAATTGAAAAGTCTGCAAGGAAAGCTAGCATACCTTAGAAGATTCATATCAAACCTGGAGGAAAGCTAGCATACCTTAGAATATTCATATCAAACCTGGCGGGGAGGTGCCAACCATTCAGTCGCCTTATGAAGAAAGGTGTCCCTTTCAAATGACACCAAGCATGTAGCAATGCCTTTGAGAGCATTAAATCCTACTTGATGAAGCCTCCAGTTTTAGCAGCCCCTATACCTGGAAAGCCATTGATACTATACATTGCGGCACAAGAAAGGTCTGTTGGAGCACTGTTGGCCCAAGAAAATAGTGAAGGGAAAGAAAAATCCCTTTACTACTTGAGCAGGATGATGACACCAAATGAGCTGAACTATTCGCCAATTGAAAAGTTATATTTGGCGCTAGTCTTCTCAATCCAAAAGTTGAAGCACTACTTTCAAGCTTATGTGGTTTGTTTGGTTTGTAGAGCGAATCCCATCAAGTTTGTGATGTCAAAACCTGTCCTTAGTGATCGACTAGCAAGGTGGTACCTCCAATTTCAACAATTTGAAATCATGTACATCCCTCAAAATGCTATGAAAGGGCAAGAGTTAGCGGACTTCTTGGCAGATCACCCGATACCTGATGACTGGGAGCTAACTGATGAACTACCTAATGAGGACGCAATGGTCATTGAAGTTCAACCTCCATGGAAGATGTACTTTGATGGTGTTGTGCACCGTGGGGAAGCCGGGGCTGGCGTAGTATTTATCACTCCCCAAGGTGAAGTCTTGCCCTACTCCTTCACCTTGACCTTGCCCTACTCCTTCACCTTGACACAACTCTGTTCCAACAATGTTGTTGAGTATCAAGCATTAATACTTGGGCTTGAAATGGCCGTTGATATGAAGCAATTGCAATTGCAAGCCTTTAATGACTCCCAGTTAGTGGTCAATCAGCTTTTGGGTAGTTACGAGGTTAAGAAGCCTGAACTACGCCTATATCATGATTACGCTAAAAAGTTGATGGGGTGGCTCGGTGATGTGACTATTCAGCATGTGCCAAGGAAAGAAAATAAGAAGGCTGGTGCTTTAGCTGCCCTAGCTTCATCATTAGCCCTGCCTGATCAAGCGCAAGTTACCGTCTTCCAGAAATGGGTAGTACCGCCGCCAAATGAGGCTGAAGGTGAAGAAAACAAACTCAAGCATCTTGTTGTTGTTTCTGAAGTTGAGAAAGAAGAATGGCGAAAACCTACTATAGACTACTTATACTATGGGATGCTTCCAGAAAATCCAAGGAGAAAGACTGAAATTCGTCGTCGTGCACCTCACTTCCTTTACTACAAGGATAGTCTATACAGAAGGTCGTTCGAGGGAGTACTCTTGGGATGCTTAGGATAAGAAAAAGCTCTCCAAGCTTTGCAAGAGGCACATTCTGGGGTATGTGGGTCACACCAGTCTGGACCAAAGCTCCACTTCCATATAAAAAGGATGGGATACTATTGGCCAACGATGGTAAAAGATTGCTTGGACTATGCTCGAAGATGCAAGGCTTTTCAATTCCATGCGAATTTTATTCATCAACCTCCTGAATTGTTGCACCCGACTGTTGCATCCTGGCCGTTTGACGCTTGGGTTTGGATGTTATTGGACCACTACCAAAGTTCTCTGGTGGGCACTTATACATCTTGGCTGCAACTGACTACTTCTCAAAATGGGCTGAAGTTGTTGCTCTTAAGGAAGTAAAGAAGAAAAATGTTGTAAGTTTTATCCAAGTAAATATTGTTTATCGCTTTGGCATTCCTCGTTACATAATAACGGATAATGGAAAGCCATTCGACAATAGGCTGATGAACAAGATTTGTGATCTCTTTGGCTTCAAGCAATATAACTCTTCGATGTACAATGTTGCCGCCAATGGTCTAGCTGAGGCATTCAACAAGACTCTATGCAACTTGTTAAAGAAAGTCGTCTCCAAATCCAAACGAGATTGGAATGTCCGTATGGAAGAAGCTCTATGGGCATATAGGACAACTCACCGCACGCCAACACAGGCGACTCCTTATTCACTCGTTTATGGAGTCAAAACCGTCTTGCCACTTGAGCGTCAAATACCTTTGTTACGACTGGCTATTCAAGAAGGGATCACTGATGAAGAAAATGCTCGACTTCGGTTAGTAGAGTTGGAAGCTTTTGAGAGATTGGAAGCTCAACCGAGTCTTGAATGTTATCAAGCTCGATTATCTTGCGCCTTCAATAAAAGAGTTCGCCCGAGATCCTTTCAAGTAGGAGATCAAGTCCTTGTCGTACGAAGACCCATAATTACTTCCCATAAACCTGTAGGGAAGTTCACTTCAAAATGGGATGTGCCATATGTCGTACAAGAAGCTTACGCAAGTGGGGCTTACAAGCTGGTTGATGCAGATGGTATGAGAATCGGCCCCATCAATGGCAAATTTTTGAAGAAGTATTATCCTTGAAGTTGCAACGCTCCTTAATGCACGAGCCTAAACTGCATGTTGCTACACTCCTGGCCTGCATGAGCCTAAACTGTGTACGGCCCCTTATATAAAAATTAAAAAAAAAGTCCGCTAGGTTGAAAATCTCGAAAGAGACGGCCTAGGCAAAAGTTAGGACGTAAAAAAAATAAAAAAAATAAAAAGAGTCCGCTAGGTTGAAAACTTCGAAAGAGGCAGCCTAGGCAAAAGTTAGGACATAAAAAAAATAATCCAGTCTGAACTACGGTATAACTTGATCCTCTTCGCCGAGGTACGTAGGCAGCTTAGAGTTTCATTCTAAGTCCAGTCGCATAAGTTCAAAAGATACATATTGCCCCAATTATTTCTCGAATGAAGTATGAAGGAATTTAAGATCAAGCTGAAATGCCATTCTCCCGTTGAACTTTGATCTTATTTTATTTAAAGGGGGCAACACTCCATGGTGAAGTGATATCTTCAATGGCCCGATTTTAGGAGGATGTCAAATATTTGCATTGAAGTCCAAGGATTCTTTGCGCCTTCAGGTTTGCCAAACCTCCAAGTTTGTTGGTCTCCAAGTCCACCCTCTGCCTTAAAAAAAAAGAAAAAAAAAAGAAAGGGGATATCTGTGTTAGACTTCTTTTAACGATTTTTATTGCGAACTTTTAAAGGTGTTCGTCTTGAACTTTTAAAGGCATCCGAGTTTTTAATGGTTTTTATTGCGAACTTTTAAACGTGTTCGTCTCGAACTTTTAAAGGCATCCGAAAGGTGTTCGTCTTGAACTTTTAAAGACATCCGAGTTTTAACGGTTTTCGTTGCGAGCTTTTAAAGGTCTCCACTGCGAGCTTTTAAAGGTCTTCACCGCGAACTTTTAAAGGTCTTGACCGCAGACTTTTGAAAATCTTCGCACGAACTTTTATGGGTCTTTCCCGCAAATTTTAAAGGCATTTAAATATCTTCACTGCGAGCTTTTAAAGGTCTCTACCGCGATCTTTTAAAGATCTTCACCTCGAACTTTTAATGATCTTGACCGCGAACTTTTGAGGATCTTCGCATGAACTTTTTTGGGTCTTCTCCGTAAATTTTAAAGGTATTCGTTGCGAACTTTAAAAAATTTTCACTGCGAGCTTTTAAAGATCTCCACCGCGAGCTCTTAAATATTTTTACCGCGAACTTTTTGACCACGAACTTTTAAGGGTCTTCGCATGAACTTTTATGGGTATTCCCTGCAAATTTTAAAGGTATTCGTTGCGAACTTTTAAAGGTCTTCACTGCGAGCTTTTAAAGGTCTCCACCGCGAGCTTTTAAAGATGTTCACCGCGAACTTTTAAAGGTCTTGACCACGAGCTTTTAAGGATCATTGTGCGAACTTTTAAAGGTCTTCACCGTAAATTTTAAAGATCTTCATCACGAACTTTTAAAGGCCTTCATCTCGAATTTTTAAAGGACTTTGTAGTTTGACGAAGTTACTCCTACAAAAGAAAAAGATAACAAAAGAAGAAAAGCACAAGAAAAGAAAAGAAATTACCTTCGCATTAATGCTACCGAGTCCACAAAACTAGACTCAAGTGACTTGCGAAAACTGCGAATTGATGCTCAACAATCACATGAGCATGGGATTTATATAGGTGTGTAAAGGACGACTTGTGAGCAGTAACTACTGAACCGTGCACTTTCTATTCCAAATTGAACTCAAATTGTGAGACACCTTGCTCTTTCTATCCAAATAGGACTCAAATTGTGGGAGAGAGTGGAAAGTTACCTTAATTTGGATTGCAACTCTTTCTCAAACGTTGGTGCCTAATGATTGAATTTGAAGTTATGAGCCATGTTAATTTCATAAATAAACTTTCCAAAAAAAAAAATGATTGTAAAGTTTAAATTGGAGTTAGCTAAAAATGGTACTTCAAGCCTCATCTTTTAAGTTGGACTCATCTATCTACGTCTCGATAAGTCTTGAAGCAGGGGGGTATTTGTAGGCATGTAAAATTTATTGAATTTAAATTCAATAAATAATTTGGACTATATTATAAATATACTGGTCCAAATAAATATTATGAGCTACTCCCTCCGGTCCAAAATAAGTGATTTTTTGGATGTTTTCACACAGATTAAGAAATTCACCTTTTAGCATTAATTAACAATGGAATTGACCATATTAACCTTTACCATATCACATAAACACTCCTACCACGTATTCCAACACTATTTACTCCAAGGATAATGTAGGGAAAAAATAATTAATTCATTCTTGAAATCTGAAAAAATTACTTATTTTGGACCACAAAAAAAAGGCCAAAAAATTACTTATTTTGGACCGGAGGGAGTAATATATAAATGAATTAATTATGTAGGTCCAACATATATGGATTAAATAAATAAGTCTTAATCCAATGGGCTAGTCCATTTAATTGGGCTAAAATGATGAGCGCACTTTATTAGGCCCAAGATGACATCTTCCTAGAGGCCCAATTTGATGCCACGTGCCAAATGAAGTGGCACGCCAAGTCAAACGGAAGAGCCAATAGGATTATCCCACGTATTTAAATGACAAGGCATGCCAAGTCACACTAAAAGGCCAATGAAATCGCGCCATGTGTGCAAGTGACATGTTCCGGCCAATCAAATGCGGTCATGTCATACTTCAATTTGATTGGTCAGAAAGAGTTTGTTCTTATCATGACTCCTCCCTCCCACAACTAAAAATAAGAGTCTTCATAATTCATAAAAGACACCAAAAGTTATAACAAGAAGCAAGAGAGAGCTCGTGGATCAAACGCCGCAAATTTCTCTACAAGTTTCAAGCTTCAAGCAATCAAGTTCAAGTTCAAGAAATCGAGTTCAAGCTCAAGAACGAAGAACAAATCAAGGTGAAGTTCAAGCAATCAAGCTCAAGCTCAAGAACAAGATCATCGTTCGTGAAAACAAATATAGATTCAAGATCAAGCTCAAAGACCCTTGAATTTATTTACTATTAAAAAGAAGAATCAGAGGATTCATAGAGATTGTAACACTCAAATATTCGAAATAAAATACTACGATTGTTGCGATATTTTTTATCTTGATTTTATTTTCTCGACGCAATTTATTGTTTACACTAGCATTTTCCAATGAAATAAAGTATGAGAAACAACACCTGGAAAAAGTGCAACCTAATGAAGCTGCATATATTTCCAAAAGTAAAGTCATTTTCTTTCACTTCTGCCCTTCATTTTTGCTACTAATCACAACAAGGCAAGGGTGCATCTAAGGTTCAAAAGCAAGAGAATTCAATTGAACTTATATTTTTTATTTATTATATGAATATTGTTGAATCCCCTTAACAGGATGAAAGATTCTAGTGTAGTAACAAACTCGAGTGCAAATATTGCTTTAGATCACAAGTTCAAATCTTAAGTGAATCATTCTAGTATAATGTTGAATCCCCTTATATGAAATCCTTGCTACGCCACTGTAAATAGGGCTATCCAATCAAGCATATTAATCCCCCAAAAATGGCAAAGGCTAGACTAATGGTGCATAATCCAACACCTACGCTACGCATGTTATTGCAGTTGCGCTCTGAGGCTACTAAATCTAAAATCCAAATCTGGTAGAATGACAAATGTTGAAGCTACAGGAGACTCGCATCATTCACCTCAACATCTGAAGAAATTAACCCACATTAGAGAAGCAATTTCTGAACTAAAAGTCAAGCAGACAAACGATTATGGAACGCAAAATGCATCTCCCACATCCTTGTTTAGTTACAATGCACATTAAGTCACTGAGATTTATCTAACTGTTTTAACTTCGTTTCCTTTTTGCATAAATAAAGACAGTAGGAAATAGATGTCCTGAGCTACTGGTCTGGCACTCAATGTAAGTAGCAACTGCTACCTAGTACCACATTCCACCAGAACTAGTATGGTCGGTAACGTCTACCACGGTTGGAATCATCTCCAGTACCACTGGATCCTCCTCGTCCTTGTGGTCCACCAGAACCATTACTACTCCTATCATTCCTCCGAGGTCGAGCGGCTGGTGCCTGAACTCCTGGCTGCTGGCTGCGCAGGAAACATAGCAAGTTTAAAAGGTTGGTTTTATTCTATGCATAGAACTTAAGTAGTTCATCATTCATCTGAACATTTAGTAAACGAAAAACTAAAAATTACACTAGTGATGAAGAAACTTTATTTCAGAAGAAACAGATGTTCAACATTTATAAGAACTTACAGAACATAGCCAATCTGACCATCAGGTAGAACCATTGGCACCATCTGCATACCTGCTGGCATCGGTCCTCTGCCGTATATCATAGGCTGCTAAAGAATAATAGTCTATCAGATGAATATGATCAATGACAATGTGCAGAATCAATGAAGACAACATGATGTACACAAAAATTACCTGTTGGAACCCAGCAGCAGCACCATAACCAGCACTCAGATGTCCATACGGATTCACTGGAAATGCACCATATCCTGGATGGGGAATGTAATTAGGATGGGGCATAGCATTGTGAGGACCAGCTGCTGCATCAAACTTCTTTTCAGTCTGAGGCTTTGCAAGAACTACTTCTAACACCTGACCTGCAATCCACATCCACTTTTGACATTATTTGCCTAGTGAACTACATCATTAAACTAGTTTGGCATAAACAGGAACTGATATACAAGATTCATATAGCTGACTGAGGCAATGTTGACCGGTTAATTGAAATACATCAGCAAACACAGAAATACATATTCAAGGAAAGCATCTAGCTGCTTTTTCAGCCCATATAAAAGCAATAATTGTAGTGGTGGGGAATCATGAAGTAATTCTTCCCTTAAGAGAGCTACACAAGTTTACGTCACTAAAAAACAAATTAAATAATGTTTAGCCTATGAATAGAGAAGCATGCAGTGAATCCTGATAAAATTTGTCAATTTCAGCATTATGACAAAACCAGACCAAACAAACATGCACAGCATTTTACTTTATTCTAGTCATAAAAAAATCATAGCGTTAAGTAGCCCCCCTGTGCTACGTAGAAATACAAAAACATCAAGGTATGTTCTGGACATACATTTCCACAATTTCACAGCAACATTTCAGACCAATCAAATGAGATCACAATACCAAATGCGCAGGGAAATCTAGAATATGATTAACATAGAGAAACTAAAAGTATTTACACAAGCACATTCAATACAGTGATGACAACACTCTACAAAGGCAGCACCTTATCAGCGGAAAATATACCAGTACCCAACAACCCAAACCTATCAACACATAGAAAACTCGACCCCTTTACTAGGCATGTGAATAATATTTGAGTTGAAGTTGATAAAGAAAAAGAGTAATTGATGTTGGAGTTGAGAAAAGTTTGTAGAAGTCGAAGCATGTTTGCCCATCAACTTCATTCGGTAAAAAAATGTTTCGAAAAGCTATACAAGAAAATGGAAGAAGGCAACAGATTTAATATATATTTCAAAAGAGTGACCCTTAGCACAAAGACTGCTAAGAGAAACAAAATACAGGAAGCCCAAAAAGCAAAAACCTAGTCATGTACTAGTTTTCAATGCACCATTGATATCAATTACTGAATATACATCTTCTACTATGGCCTCTTTACACCAAAAGTGAAACAAAAATATACAATTCATCTCGATCTTCTTTTCAAAGTTAGCTACACCTTCAATCTAAAAGTAAAAATTTGTGAATGGAAACCAGTATTTCACTTGAAATGCACCTTTAAATCAGTATTTCCATATTTCACAAAAGAAGTATTTGCAAATACTCACGCTCAATTATTTTTGCAAATAGTGAAGTCTAGAATTTGCAATGTCTGAAATATTGATTCATGCCTAAACAGGCCTGAAGTAATTTGAAATACTAAAGCACTATATTTCACTATATAACATGCCTTCAAATAAACAAACTGGTAGCTCAGCGAAATTAAACTCAATTGTGGAATGACACTATTGCTATAGTATTTCAATGATGTTGGAGTGTTATTGCTTCAGCCATTCAAACTCAGCAAAGAATAAATTGAGGTAAAAGTGATAGGATGTAAAGTTTCTTACAATTTTAGTTTTTGTCTCCCATTCGCCTATTAATATATAACGATGCGGTGCTAACAAAAACTCAGGAAAAAATTGACATATTCCAAAGCAGAAATGATTTTAGCAGTTTCGCCTGTCTTTAGTAATTCTCAAAAAAAATGCAATAAAGCATCAATATCGTGGTAATTGGTTCTTCCTTTTCTAAAACAAACAAATATTTAAGACGATAAGTTGGAGGGTGCCCAATGAACTAATGATTGGTCTCACTGTCTCTGACTCCTTGTACATAATAAAAGCATTTGTACTTATAAGTATAAAAATGAGTTTATCATAAAAAATAAAGATAACCTAGGACATATAGTAAAGCATAAATGTAATGAGAGGTTCAATTATTTTTCACAAGGTTAAAAGTGATCTTTGTAAAACAGAAGTTTGTAGGTTGAATCATCTTTCATTTAGGATAGCTTCCCAGAAAGAAATTGAGTAGGCCGCCTTTTTCTCAAGTTGGATGAGATAAATAAGAATAACCTAACCAGCGCCGCAAAAGCTACTAAAAACCCCAGGAGGAGGCCATAAGAACAGTATTCATATCCAGTTCTAGCTCGGCAAAACAAAGAAGGAACTTCTTGGAAGTTACAAACTCAAAAAAGGCAAAAAATAAAAAAATACAAAACATAGATTCTGTTGTTCCTACAACACCATTCTCTATTTGTAGGTTATCATCAATAAAATCCTTGTTACTTATCCACCAAAAAAAGATTCTGTTGTTGGAAGATTGTCTTGTAGTATGACTTTTTGTCTAAAAGAGAGGATATATCACAGGCAACCACCACTTAATCGTGACAACCATATCAATCATCTGTATCCCTTCCAATATTTCAGATCCTTTTCACTATATGTCACATATTACTTTAATCTAATTAAGGGTCCTACTTGACTGCAGTTGAACTAAAACTGATCTTTGACAAAGTATTTGTATGATAGATTGAATCAGTTTTAGGCTTAACTAAAAGCAAGAAACACACGTCACACTTCTGACAACTGAACTAAGTTGATCTTTAGTTTCAGTACAGCCCAAGCTATGAAACCTGATTCACAATCTTGAAAGGGAAAAAGGGAGGGCATACACGGAAGAGAGTTGATTCAAAACTGGAACATATCTAGAGCTTTCACCTCAAGGTCAGTTCGCTTTGATTCAAAAACAAAATAGGCATCCTCAAAATGGGATTGGGTCGATCATAGCTTGATACAGTCCCATATTTGAAAATTATTGTTTCAACATATAGAAAGAAATATTTACAGGAGTGAGAGTTGATAAAAAAAAAGGGGGCTGAATATAGATTGCTTTCACCCCAGGGTCATATGGGAAAAAGGCATCTCAATCACAATGGGACTAAGCGGATCTTACTTTTGGTTCAGTCCAAACTGTAATACTTATTTCAAAATCTTGAAAAGAGAAATTACAGAGTATGAGAGCTGATACAAAAATGGGCCATATCCAGATGGGTCAGCTTGCTTTGATAAAAGCAAATGCATCAGATTTCTGACAGCAGAAGTTGACCTTAGTATAGTACAGTTCAAACTCTGAAATTATTGTCTCAAAGTCATGAATAATTAAACAGGATGAGAGTTGATCTAAATATGGGCTATATCAAGAAATCTTTCAACCGTAGGCTATGTTACTCGGACTCTCCGAAAATGTGGCCGGATATGTGTCGGATCCTCAAAAATAGTGCATTTTTGAAGGATCCGACACGGGTGCGGCTACATTTTGGAGAATCCGCACAACATAGACCATAGGTCGGCTTGCTATGATTCAGAAACAAAATAGGCATCACACTCCTGACAATGCTTTTCCGCATCTCTTCCTTGTAATCTCTTTATGATATCCTCCTAACTTCAAGACAAATCTTTCTACAGTATGACATAATAGAACATGTCATGTAGATAAGAGTTTCATTACTAAATTTTCCAAGTATGACTGAGTAAATCCTAAGTAAATACCAATTATAAACAGACTAAGAATTGTTCAACACAAGGTCTCGGCTGGTGCTACAAATTCCTAAACAGATCCTTGAAGTCTCATATACAAATGAGAATTCTCTGATCAATAAAGGTAGGGATAAGGTCTGCCTATACTATACACTCCCCAGACCCCACCATGTGGGATTACACTAGGTTTGTTGTTATTGTTGTTCAGTTCAATAAAGGACTTTTGGAGGAAAAAACCATATCTCAAGCACATTCATATCTATTGTGATCTATTTATAACTTTAGGTATGCTCTAAGGATGTACAAACCACAATTTTCCCATTTTCTTTGCTTCTTCCCTTT
>MU716735.1:106402-141236 GCA_026770625.1 Nicotiana glauca | reverse complement strand
TTTTTTTTTTTTTTTTTTTTTTTGTGGGGGGTTGGGGGGGGGGGGGGGGTTCTCTATGGGTCCCAGATAACCCCTTCAAAGGCATAATTATGACTTTTTACCCGAGCTGCAAGAATAAAAAGAATTAGGTATGGACCCGCAGACAGTTCTAGAGATTTTTAAAACCAGAATTACTAAATTTAAGGATCTCTCTCTTCCCCCCAAAACCCACCCCCGCACACTTCCTACCTCTATTCTCCTGATTTATTTTTCTTTTCCTTTCTTTCTTTTTCCAGTGAGGAGGAAGTGATTTGCAAGAGGAGCCGACGGAACGCTCAGATGTAGATCCTGAGAGTTCCCTTTATGCAATGTATGTGTTCCACTTGTAATCATAAGTCCAGGAGCATTACCATTAACTTCATATGTTTCACCATCGTTAACAGCCTTCAGTGCACTTGACCTTTCTGCATAATGGACAAATCCGAAGTCTCGTTTGCCACCACTTTTGGCTGGCGGCATAACTACTTTGGTAACATCACCATGGCGTTGGAAAAGTTCCTTCAACTGTTCAGTAGATGTGTTTTCTGGAATGCTTTTCACATAAAGTGCCTTAACCTGGAAAAGACGACGAAAAATACATAATCAATGTTCAAACTAGCAGAAGGATGTTAAGGGGAAAGCTTTCACTGTTTCACAGAGGTGAATCTCCAATCAGTCCATTGATACCATGGATTGGACAATACATCACAAAATCTAACATCATATCGATAAGTGACTTAGTTCGCTATCACTAATCCTTTTTCTTCTTTTTGGGTGATAATGGTAGTGTACATGCAATCTTGCACGAACTACCGCGACTATTCCAGAATCATCTCAGAGTACCTTCAGCAGGGACACTAGGTATACGAGCCTTAGTTGGTCCCAACAGAATTACAGTCAGTTTAATTTCAGCAGTGAAACAACAACTCTACCCCACCTCATGGTTACAATACGCCTAGAGAACTAAAAAGTTTAAGGTATCAGCACAGTTGCTGGCTCTTTACTCAAAAGCAGCCTCAATAAATGACAACATCAAGTTGAGAAGTTTTATAGATACATTAAAAAAACCATCCAATCCCCCTTCCCACACATAGACAGACCTACAAGAAGTAAACAAAGAAAGAAGAAAACAAGTTTAATCAGGAATACATCGAGTGGATCAGAACCCGTAACATACTGTATTCAAGCCAACATGTTAACAATTGGAGAGAAAAACTCATAGACCCACAAAAGGGAAAAGCATAAGGGAGATCATTTGGTAAAGGTGCAAACTGCAAAGTAACAATTAAAGATCAAGCAGGTGACATTAGAATCTAAGAGAAACAACCAAAGATCACAAAACATATCAAATAGAACTCGCTTAAGGTCTCCTAGAAGCTCATACTCAATTATCGATGAGATACAAGGTTTGATACCTGAGCAGCGGCAGCAGAATGATCAGGTGTAATCTTTGGATCAGCCCAGGTGACAGTTGGCGAATTTCCCTCCAGCTTAAAGTTTGCACTTGCCATTTTTTTCCGCGAGTAATCCGCACAGGCATTATTGTAATATTCAACAAAAGCAAAACCCCTATTACGTGCTGGGTTTTGAGGATCCTTCAGTCAAATATTAGAAGTTTACAAATTGTCCATAAGTTGCCAATGACAGAATCAGAACAATTTATAGAATGTTTGGGACATAAAAACACACCTTTATGAGTTCTATTGTTTCTGCACCAGGGCCAGTCCCTTCAATGACTTTTCTGAAGTCATCATCAGACCAGCTCTTTGGCACATTACCAATGAACAATCTGTATTTAGTTTCTGACAGTGAACACCTTATGGTTTTTCCCTGGGTTGATAATAAACACACAACAAACAAAGAAACTACCAAATCATGCACTTACTAAAAGAGACGATACAGTTAATGAAAAATTTAAAACGAATGAAGCCCAGTGCGAAAATGCAGAAATCACCTTGAATTCTTTGCTATGTAATTCTTCAATAGCCTTTTGTGCCTCATCTTTTGTTGTGAAGGCTACAAAGGCAAAGCCCTTGCTTTCACCGGTATCCTTATTTCTCATGATCCTGACCTGCAAAGATAGGACACAATTACACAATTTAGGGAAAAGCAAACACATTTAAGTCTGTCAAAAACATATGCCTGTTTGGCGTAACGTTCAGATTACTTCCAGCTCTATCAATCAGAACTGACCTCATGTATTTCGCCGAATGGTTCGCAGAGATCCCTCAAGTCGTCATCAGAAACATCTCGAGGAATCCCACCAATGAAAACCTCAGACCCATGCGGAGGGAGAGCAAGAAGTTCAGCATGCTCTTTTTTGTCTTCTTCAGTAAGAGAAGCACTAGGCTTTTCTTCATCTGTAGCAGGCTCCGGAACATCACCCATATCTGCTTCTGGAGACTCTGCTCTCCCACTATCCCCACCTCCGGAATCATATGATTGCTCTTCACCATTTTCATCACCGTCTTCTCCAGCTCCGTCATCTTCTATCAGTTCTGGATCTTCATCTTCCTCGGAGTAATTTTCGTCATCAAGATCCACGCGGTCATCAATTTCAGTATTCTCTGTCATGATTTTATTGTGATCTAGATCTTCTCATCCAACAAATAAAAAGAAGGTCGCCAATAATGCCTGCAGACCGATATTTATGTTAGCTCTTTTGCTTGTTGACGGATATGACATCAATCATTAACTACATTTCAACCCAAATAACTTGGGCAGCTATATGGAAGATATGAAAAGGACTGGGTAAATTATATTTATTTATTTTTAAGAAAAGGCAAGTACACACTATGACCATGCCTGCAATGAAGAAAGTTCAGTACTTTCAACCGTCCTGCACCAACACGGAAAGACATGTAGGATAGGTAATTTTTCATTATATTCAGGAGATGAGAAAACAAAATAAACAAATGTGCAACCAAATTTCCAACTTATTGCACTTTTACAACTGATATCTTTCTTTCTTCCCATCGTTTGAAGCCCAGCACTAATTTGAACTTTTCATTAGCCCATGGTGGCATAAACATAAGATACAATAGCACACGATGGAGAAACGGAACTCTCTGGAGGAAAGAAAATGCACTACTATCAATAGACACAAAGATAAGCGCATACACATAAAGAGCAAAGACACTTTCACAATTGAGATTTTTTCACCACATTTGGGACATTGAGGGTGGTAAAATTTAACATGATGGGAATTTAATCAGTTAAATAAAGAGAAAAGGTTGGCCTTACTAAGGTTGAGTTAGCTTTGAAATACTTGTTTCAGGAAGAAAAAAAATGATTTGCAAAGATTGTTTTCAACCAAACACCAAAAAAGAAAGAAAAAGAATCAATTTTGCAGAAACCGAAAAACTAACTCTTCTTACAATTTTTGAAGCAACCGCCACCTATGACTTCACTTCCATACAGAACAGTGTTACGGCAGGGGTAAACTTTTCGCCATAATCTCAAGAAAATATCTCTACATTCTCAAAAAGATAGGAACTTCCTTTTATAACAAAGGTGTCCGGCCCTACTCGCACGCACCTCGGCTATTCAACCGGATACCTACTACCTCCATCGGTACCGGGTAACTCAAAAATACATGAACTTAAGACAACAGTAATATGCTTAGCAAAAATTCCTTGTTTCATGATGGATATATCGGATGTTTCAGCTTGGGAACTTGGTTAACGATGTGCATGACCCTCTACTCTTCTCTACTTTAAGTACTAGACTAACTAGTGCAACAGCCTGTTTCAAACTCGGGACATACTACCACACATGGCGCGCGCCGTTGAATCAAAGCAATGGGGCACGTCATGATTTCCAAGAAGTTAAATGTTTAATAAGTATAACATTATGCCTATAGAAAGAGAAAGACTCTTTACTGAACTCAACCAAAAAAAATGATGGGTAATTGAACAAAGTAAATGACCTCAACCAATTTTTTCTCTATCAAAAAACTCAATCAATTTTAGTACCAACATATAACTATGGACACATACAATAATTCAGCTACCTGAGGAGCTAAAATCAATGTATATAAAGCATCCACACAAAAAAAAGCATCTTCAAAGGACAAACTCGAAAACCTAGAGCTGAAAATTACAAAAATCAACAAAACCCTAACAGAAAAATAGGTAAGTCCGTACATATCTAACAAAGTTCGGTATGTAAATTCAAGATTTCTGATGCTAACAAAAATATAAACAAAATGACATACGTGCTAAAAATTGATTAAAAAGGGGCAAAAGACGAAACCTTGTTTATGAGAATGGGCGGAAATGAAGATAAAGAGCAGAAGAAATAGAGTAGTAGTATTATGTGAGATGAAGACATATAGTAGTAGTAGTAGAATATATGAGTATTGGGGGTTTTCATTACCCAAAAATTAAAGAGAGAAATCGGAGAAAATTTTCTGCTTATCTGTTTTCTGCTCTTTAGAGTTTGATTGAAGGCGAAGAAGCTAATCTGGATGTGAGAAATACACAACTACTCTTTTCTCCTCTTTTATACTGCCTGCGATTTCAGTTCGGAATTTGGCCCTAACTCGGGTAATTGGTACGCTCTGCCCGCTGCCCGTATTGATTTGGTCAATTCGTAGATGAGCTATAGGGGTATCATAGTCATTTTGCTGGCTCGGTTCATTCCTATACTTTTTTGGCCTATCTTTAGTTTTCAGTTTTATTTTTTCCTCTTTGGCCAGCCAAAATGCATTTTTATCTCCACCTTTTTTCAAGATTTAGGCATTGCATTTTTTTGTCTTGATATATGCTTGTGCTTTCTATTTATTGATTAAAAAAACTCCATATTTGTCTCTACATTAAATCATTCTTTTCATATTAATTAGGTATATGGGCAAAGAAAATTTGATCTTGAGACACTCACAAAAGGAAAAAGCTCAAAAATTCAGCATTAAAGGACTATGTTACAAAAATTCGATGTTTGTTTGAACATATTCGCGTGGAAAGAGCATGGCATTACGCATTTGTGCAAGAACTTGGTAAAAATTTTGGAACTTTTTTGAAAAATAGTCGTTTTTAACATCGGTAATCAAATATTAGTCACCATTTTAAGAGTTATGTCGAACCGTTAGATATTTTTTTTGACATAAAAAAATAGTGAAAAAATTTACCAAATAAAAAAAATATAAGGCAATTACTGAAATTTGAATCTTTATTAGTTCAAACTCCATAAATTATTCCTCAAGCAAGAAATATGCAGTTCGAACCCCACAAATAATTTATGGATTTACAACTTTTTATTATTTTTAAACCCATGACCAATACATGAAGTTCAAACGTTCAAAAAATAACAATGCTTATATTTGTTTATAGCAAGGCTCAATACATGAAGTTCAAACATTCGAAAAATAACAATGCCTATATTTGTTTATAGCAAGGCTTGTTTTAACTCCAAGATGCACTCATAAAATTTTAATTTGTAAAAGTTGAAACTCAATATTCTTGAGCTTCAACGAGGTACTCATGAATATTTTATAATTTTATCACGAGGTATATGAGTTTGAAATAATTTTTTAACACTATTTCACTCATGATACCTATTTCAAACTCCACGAAAAATTCTTAGAGTTTGAACCTTTATATCAATGCGAACTCTAGGAACATATGTTGGCTTTTGAGCTACCACGGGTCAAAAACTCAATGTGCTAGAGTTTTATTTGTCAAAACTTCGAATTCCAGCAATAATGCTGGAGTTGTTTTGTACTTTCATCAAGAGTATTTTTGTTTAAATATTATTTTTATTTTAAAAAGTGGTTATGGTTATTTCTCTATTACATTTTAAATTATGGCCAAACATTAACAGGCAGTATAGAAACTGGTCAACCGGCTAAATTTGTACTAATTCTTCGCACCACCTGCAGCCCGTATAATGCCACCTCTAGAATAAACGAGGGAAGAGTGTGATATTCCATCTTGCATCTAATAAGTAAGACTTGTTTGCGTGATCTGTAAACTATGGATTCCTACTACTAACGATTGGACATATCTTACAATAGCACTCAATCAATGGGAAAAAAAAAAAAGTCCAATAAGCTAGTTGGGCTTGTCACTGACATACATGACAACATTATCATGAAGGGATCTGTTCATAGTCATTCTAAATACTAAACTTATTTACTCAAAATAACTAAGCTTTGATATTAATATTGACCTTTTTCTTCTTTACAATTGTATATATTCTTTCTTAAAAGAATTCTAACTCATTATTAATGTCACCACCCATGTTCTCCCTCCGTGAACTGTCATGACGGGCACCTAATTTCTATAACTAGGTAAGTCTAACATTTGCGAAAAATGAAACGAAAACATAAAAGCTATCAACTAACATGTAAATTTTAATAAGAAATTAAGATGTCGCTCGGCATATACAATAATCAATCTCGAAATGTACATAAACTCTCCCAAAATTCGGAATATCGTAAGTCACAAACTATAGAAAGAAAACAGTATTTCTAGATTCCAGAGTCTAACAAAAAGGAAATACAAGAAGTGTTTGACATGGGGAAAAGTAGATAGGGACTCCGAGGTTTGCGGACGTGACAAATATACCTGAAGTCTCTACAGTTGTCTCGCCTCAACTGATAATGTGGCTGATAAGCAGTACCTGGATCTGCACATCAAAAAATATGTGCAGGGAAGGGCATGAGTACACCACAACGATACCGAGTAAGTGTTAAGCCTAACATCGGTCGAGTAGTGACGAGATCAGGTCAGGGCCCTACTTGTGTATATATAATAAAATAAGACAGAATGAAATATCGCAGTAAAAATAAATACTGTAATTTAACAAGAATGTAATCATAGAAAGACAACAGCTCAAAACACAGAGATAACAACCGGGGATCTCCCGGGTTACTGTCCCGTTGTCCCAAACGTAAATATGCAGGAGGATCTCCCTAAATACCGTTCCGTAGTCCCAAAGTAAATATGCAGTGCAGGGGAATCTCCCGAAATACCGTTCTGTAGTCCCAAAGTAAATATGCAGTAGAGGGGAATCTCCTGGAATACCGTTCTGTAATCCCAAAGTAAATATGCAGCTCAAACAATAGAAATACAACTACAACATGAAATCCCACAATTTAGACTAAGTACAAGTCAATGAAGAAACATGAAAATTCACTAAGCATGCTGCATATTGTTCAGATAAGCAATTAAGACACATAGACATGCTGTTCTAAACTAAACAGGATATTTACATATGATAGTGTAGCTCAGTAAAGGGAAACAAGTATTTTACTTAAGGAAAATTGAGTTTTTGCAACAATAGCCCGTGTACGCACTCGTCACCTCACGTACACGGCGCACATATATCAAGAATAGTACCAGATCCTAAGAGAAGTTCCCCCACACAAGGTTAGGCAAGCCACTTACCTCGAACCAAGCTCAATCAATCAGTCACAAGCCTTTCCCACGAATATCCGGCTCCGAGTGGCTCAAATCTAGCCAAAATAAATTACATAACATAAATATAATGTCAATAAACTAATCTAGCTAATGAAATCAAAGTTACAAGAAATTAGAAAAATTGCCCAAAAGCCTCTCGGGCCCACGCTTCAGAATCGGGTAAAATCACCAATTATGAACACACATTCACTCGTGAGTCTAACCATATCAAATTTACTCAAATCCAATACCCAAAATCTCGATCAAAACCCCATAATTCGGCCTAAGAATTTTTTTTAAAATTTTCTCAATTTTCTAACTTAAATCCCTAATTAAATAATGAAATCAACAATGGAATACAATCAAAAACGGGTTAGGAATCTTTACTCAATAACTTCATTTGAAAATCCTTCAAATTATCACCTAAACTCGAGCTCTCAAAGTTAAATGGTGAAGAATGACAAAAACCCTCGAAATCCTCTCTTCTTTGCCCAGCGAACTCGCTTCTACGAGCCTTCAACCGCACCTGCGGGAAAATCATCGCAGGTGCAAAAATCACTTAAGTCCCCAAGTCCCGCATCTGCGATAGGGTGGCCGCACCTGAGCGCGCGCACCTACGAAAAATCTCCCGCTTTTGTGGTCCTTGACCGCTTTTGCGAACATTCTAATGTATTTGCGAGCATCGCAGATGCGGAATTCACCTCGCATCTGCGATCCCTGGAAACTCCTCCATTTTCGTTTAGGCGCTTGCTTCTTCACATTTGCGATCCGACACCTACGGTCTCCCCACCATTACGGACCTATTCCAACTTTCAAAATTGGAATCCGACCCCGATATCAAAAGTCCACTACCGGTTAGAATGTCCAAAAATTTAACTTTCGATATTTTAAGCCTACTACAGACCTCCAAAATACAATCTGAACACGCCCCTAAGCCCAAAATTATCCAACGGAGCTAACGTAATCGAAGGAACTCCATTCCGA
Source organism: Nicotiana glauca (assembly GCA_026770625.1). NCBI lineage: Eukaryota > Viridiplantae > Streptophyta > Magnoliopsida > Solanales > Solanaceae > Nicotiana > Nicotiana glauca. The sequence goes on along the minus strand of MU716735.1, from coordinate 132,834 downwards.
AATCGTCTTCACATAGTTCCGACTACCATCCAAATTCCAGGACTTAAGCCTCCCTTTAGGGACTAAGTATCCCAAAACACTTTAAAAACCAAAATGAAACCTCCCGGCAAGTCACATAAGCAGAAAAAGATACGGGGGAAGCAGTTAATAGGGGATCAGAGTTATAACTCTCAAAACGATCTGCCAGGTCGTTACAATTAATTCCTTTAATTAAGGGATTCAGTTACACTCTTCTTCTTCTTTTTTCTCTCTCATGTGCTCTCTCCCTCTTCCTTTAGTAAGATAGAAGCACATCTCTCTCTCTCTCTCTCTCCAACTTATCCATGTTTTTCTCTACCAATTTTAGTTTTTGCTCTCCTCTGCTCGTTGTCTCGCTGCATATTCTTTAATTCTTCCCTCATTTTTTCTAACTAATATCTAAAATAAATAATTTTAGTAGTAAAGATAAATCATATCAAGTTTATCACCTGACATGATAATAATCAAGAATAGATTGATATATATATATATATATATATATATATATATATATATATATATATATATATATATATATATATAACAATAGGCTAGTGATCTTGCCCAAACTCATACCACAATTAGGTGATGAAGAGGTCGAAGCAATAATAAACCCAACACGAGCCGGGATCAAATTCATAGGGAGTTAGAATTTGGATTAGGTATATAACTAGAGTAAATGTATGATGTGTCTTAGATTGTACTTCCACATATTCATTGGTTATTTCTATTTTTCTACTTTTAGCTAATGATTGTAACTAATAAACTAAAAGACAATGCTTTTGGTTTTGAGTGTTTTTCAAATTATAAAGGAATCTATGGTCATGACTTCCACCTAGGTGGCTACCTAACGGGTTGTAAACTATATCAGAAGTTTGATTTATCAGTTTTGTGGTATAGCAATCACACGCAATTTCTCATTTTATACCTCTAGGTAGTTTGAGTGATTTTGCCCAACTTGACTTTCTCAAGTTCAAATGGGTATCCGCACAAATCAAGTGATATATGCTAAAGTCGGGTCTTACTATATCTAGATTTGACCTTTTAATTGAGGCTATCAATTTCTTGAGTTCACCACAATTATTTGTTAGCCAAGTTTTCCTAAACTAGTCTCTCTTTCTCAAGCAACGACTAGGTCAAAAAGGCATGAATCGGTATTTGCAACTATTAATTCTAGGATTTAAGCATAAAAAAGGCTAATAACACTAACCCAATCACAAATACGCCCTAAAATTAAATACCCATTGATAGATCTTAAATACTCTTGCCTTATGTTTTGATAATCTAACAAACTTCTGATAAGAACCAGTTAGGGAATCTGACCAACTTTGGATTGCTGCAAACCCCAACGAACTCCAGTAAAAGTTGAATTGCTACAGATACAGGAGTTAGGAACCAAATAAGGACCTGATGCTCCTGTAGTTCCTATATAGCAGCACAAAGTCATTTGGACACAGCTGGAACTGAAGTGACTGGCGGCACTGTTTCTGCCGCACTGTACCACATTGTCATCCCACTGATTCTGTAACTAAACAAAGTACTCACATCATTTCAAGTGATATGATCAAGATGTACCAAAGGGGATTTTATACAAAACATCACTGAAAGGTTTCAGTTTCATTATTCAAGCCTTTAGCAAAAATAGAAAAGATCACTCTCTCAAGCTTGAAGAACAAGGTTGAACGCCACTATGGACCAGTTCCTAAACGATTTATGATTGATGCCCTAGTTGAGTTGTAACCTTGTTATTTCACTTACAATATCTCCTAATTTGCTTACTTAGAAGTTTAATGATTACGAACTCTTTTGTAAATCCTCAAACTCGCTGAGTTTAGGTTATGGCTAGATTTAGTCATAAAAAAAAGCCTTTGTAATCGTAGTATTGCAAAGTGGCTTTAGGTGATAGCACCACAAGTTAGAAAAAGCCTTTGTAACTAGGATAGTCACAAAGTGGCTTGCGGTAAAGGCGCCACAAGTTAGTTTGAAGTCTTTACAATCGGAAGCATTATAAAGTGACTTGTAATAGGTAAGATTACAAGTTAGTGAAGATAAAAGCCTACAAGGTAGGTCGTGGTTTTTTGATCCTCTTGTGCGGGATTTTTCCACGTAAAAATCCTCTGCCTTATTTACTTACAGTCTTACTAAGTGCTCCCAGCAGAAACTTGTATAGGACCAGGTACTCTACGATTTGGTGGACCCATACAAACTATCAATTAGTATCAGAGTAGGTTCCTCCTATCAGGTTAACACCTAGGAAGGATCCTCATGATGGCTTCACTAAATTTTGAAGAAGGCGAATCCATATACCACCCACCCAAGTTTGATGGAAAACATTATTGGTGGTGTAAAGCTAGAATGCATGATTTCATCATGGCTGAAGATTCCAAGCTTTAGGATATTATCTGAGATGGTCTGTTTGTTCCAATAAAAGTACAAAATGAAAATTTAGTTTCAATAAAAAGGACCAGCAAAGAATATACTGAAGTAGACAAAGAAGTAATGGAAAAGAATGCTCGTGACAAGAAAATCCTGGTAGATGGTTTGGAACCTAAAGAGTATGATAGAATCTCTACATGCGACACGGCCAAGGAAATATGGGAGGCTTTGCAAATGGATCATAAGGGAACTGTACAAGTAAAACTAGAAAAATCTAATACTGATAATAGTTCTATGGAGGCAGTTGAAGGCGATGAGATTGGATATGACTCAAAGCTTGCTTTGATGTCTCAATCAGACAATGGCAACGAAGGGGTAACCTTCAAGGATGTTCAGAGAAATCTGAAATCCTATTCTCCAAAAAAAAACTCATGTGTTTAGCCAATGTTTTAATTACTACATTTTGTAGTCTTGCGGAGGATAGGGATTCCTTGTTCTTAGAACTAGAAAAATCTGAACATATTAGAAAAGACTTAGTTGCTGCAATTTCTGATCAAATTGAAAGAAGATAGTGAATGAGGAATATTCTAGGCTTGAAGATAAGGTGATGGCCTTGAGATGTAGGATGAGTGCTGAAATTGAAAAAAATGAGCTCCTCCAAGCCAATCTAGAAAAAGTAATGAATGGTCTTGAAAGGTCTTTAAAGTGGACCTGGTCCATAGAAGTTACCACGGCCTTGTTCAATAATGACAGAGAAAAAGGGCAGGGAGCACGGTTCCCAAGGAAGAAAGATCCCTACAACCCTCACATTAAGAGCGCCACTACATCTGATAACTAGCCTTGTACCCAATATAGGAAAACTAGGAACTCCATGGAAGGTGTTCAGACCAAGAATCAGTCAGTGCCAAAAGATAAAGTGGTTGCTGAAACTGTGATCACAAAAAAGGGACCAGGTTTCACTCATAGAAAGCGCACATTACATACATGGACCAAGAGAGCTCTTATTCATCCTTTTGGTTACTACAAGTTTGGGCCCCTAAAACTAACTCCTAATTTTCTTGTGCAGGGAACAATGAAGGGAAGTGGTCACAATGGTTCATGGATAGTGGATGTTCAAAACACATGACTGGGAACACCGTAGCCTTTCTTTCACTAAAAGCCCTGCAGGGATGGAGTGTATCCTTTGCAATGGCAAAAAGGGATACATTCTTGGAGTTGGAGAAGTTGGGGAGTCACTCACTCACTATATTGAAAATATGTACTACGTCAATGAACTTAAGTACAGTCTTCTGAGTGTTTCTCTAATTTGTGATAAAGGGAACAATGTGGAGTTCTTGTCCAAAATATGTACAGTCACTGATCTTGTGACTGGTGAAAAAGTTCTGGTGGCCAAAAGATACAAGAACATCTATGTTGCTGACTTTTAATCCTTACAAAGTGGTGATCTGAGTTGTCTGAAAGCGGTTGACGATGATGCGGAACTATGGCATAGAAGACTGGGCCACGCAAGCTTTTCCCTTCTGAATAAACTAATTTAGAAGGACCTGGTCCATGGTCTGCCTGTGTCATAATTCAAAATTCAAAAAGTCTGTGATGCCTGTGCCAAAGGAAAACATGTAAAGTCCTCCTTTAAGTCAAAAAAATATGTAAACACCTCAAAGCCGCTTGAGCTCCTGCACATGGATCTTTGTGGACCTATGAGGGTGCAAAGCAGAGGAGGAAAGAGATACATTTTTGTGATCATAGATGAATATTCTAGATTCACATAGACTCTGTTTCTCAGAACAAAAGATGAAATAGTTGAAGTATTTGTGGCCTTTGTGAAGAAAATTCAGGTGAAGATGGAGTCTAGAGTTGTATGCATTAGATCAGATCATGGGACAGAATTTGACAATGTCAAATTTGATGAATTCTGCAATGAAAATGGCATCACTCACAACTTCTCAGCTTCGAGAACTCCTCAGCAAAATGGAGTAGTAGAAAGAAAGAGCAGAACTCTGGGAGAAATGGCAAGAACAATGTTGATTGACAGTGGACTTGCAAAGAACTTTTGGGCTGAAGCTGTCAATACTGCCTGCAACTTAGTGAACAGGTGCATGATCAGGTCAATTATGAACAAGACCCCGTATGAACTACTGAATGGAAGAAAACCCAAACTGACATATCTAAGAACATTTGGATGCAAATGCTATGTTCTCAACAATAGGAAGGATCAGCTTGGTATGTTCGATGCTAAAAGTGACGAAGGGATATTTCTTAGCTACTCTTCTCAAAGCAAGGCTTACAAGATTTATAACAAGCGGACTCAGTGTGTTGAAGAAAATATCCATATTATATTTGATGAATCCCACCCATCAATTGAGAAGAGTACTAAGGAAGATCAAGATGGAGAATTGTTCCTGGTGAAGTCATTAACATGACAAATGGAAAGACTGACTTGATGAGTCAAGTGAAGGAGTCAAATGAAGGTAACACAGCCTCATCAACAACAGAACCAAGCACCTCAATTAAAATCACTAAAGTGGAAGAAAGAGTGATTGATGCAGTTCAGGGAACTCCTCTGGGATCTAAAGGAAGGATAGAAAAATATCAGCCAAACATACCGTCCTCCTCTCAGAATGAATCCCAGACATCTAATTGGAGACATCAAAGCTCCCACCCTTTAGATATTCACCCCTTTAGATTCTGGTGTTCAAACCAGGTCAAGAGCTAGAAATTCACTTTCCTTCTCAGCCTTCCTCTCCCAGATAAAACCCAAAAACATCAAGGAAGCCTTAAAAGATGCAGATTGGATTACAACCTTGCAAGATGAGCTGCATCAGTTTGAGAGAAATAATGTTTGGCACCTGGTACCTAGACCCCCAGATAGAACCATTAGAGGAACTGGATGGATATTCAGAAACAAGCCGGATGAGCATGAAATTACCACAAGAAATAAGGCCAGATTAGTGGTTCAAGGTTACAATCATGAGGAAGGGATTGCCTATGATGAAACATTTGCTCCAGTGGCTCACATGGAAGCCATCAAAATTCTGATCGCCTTTGCTTCTCATATGGAATTCACTTTGTTCCAAATGGATGTCAAACGTGGATTCTTGAATGGACTACTTAAGGAAGAAGTCTATGTGAAACAACCCCCTGGGTTTGAATATCATGAGCACCCTGAATATGTGTTCAAATTGGACAAAGCCCTGTATGGGCTAAAGCAGGCCCCTCGAGCGTGGTATGAAAGGTTGTCAATTTTTCTCTTAAAAATAGGTTTTAGAGAGGAAAAATTGACAACACTCTTTTGTTAAAGAAACGAGGGAGGAACCTACTCATTGTTCAGGTCTATGTTGATGATATCATCTTTGGAGCAACGAATGACTCTCTGTGTGAATAATTCATGAAACTTATTGGAAGTGAATTTAAAATGAGCATGATGGGTGAATTAAGCTTCTTCCTGGGTCTTCAAGTAAAACAATCACCAAAGGTCACTTTAATTTGTTAGCAAAAATACATCAGGGAACTATTGAAGAGGTTCGACATGGAAGCATCAAAAGTAATAGACACTCCTATTGCAACTGCCACCCGACTAGACATGGATGAATCATGACTTCCTGTGAATCAAATAATGTATAAATGCATCATTGGTCCGCTTCTCTATATCACTACCAGTCGTCTTGATATTGTTTTTAGCGTAGGATTGTGTGCAAGGTTTCAATCAAGTCCCAAGGAATCTCATTTGAAGGCTGCCAAAAGAATACTGAGATATCTCAAAGGCACACAGGACCTGGTGCTATACTATCCATCAGGTGACAATTTTAATCTAATTGGGTACATTGATGCAAACTATGTAGGTTATCTTGTGGATAGAAAAAACACTTCTGGGATGGCTCACTTCTTGGGATCATATCTTATCTCTTGGGGTACAAGAAAGCAAAATTCAGTGGCTCTTTCAATAGCTGAGGCTGAATATGTAGCTGGAGCATCCTCATGTGCTCAACTTCTGTGGATCAAGCAACAACTGGAGGATTTTAGAGTTCTCACTGAGAGTGTGCCCCTCCTATGTGACAACACCAGTGCACTTAACATGGCAAAGAATCTAGTTCAACATAAAAAGACCAAACATATTGATGCGAGGCATCATTTTCTGAGAGACAATGTAGAGAAAGGATTGATATGCATAACATGTTGCAGTACAGAAGATCAAATTGCAGACATTTTCACCAAGGCACTAAGTAGGGAACAGTATGAAAGAAACAGAGTAAAGTTAGGATTGTTGAGGCCAAACGAAGTACCAAATTCCTTTTTGGTTTGGCTTGTGTTATTTAGGAATAATGGGTTTAAAGTATTTTCTGGCCGTGTCTAACTCACTTTAATACCATTGTAGTTAAACACGCATGATGAGCATAGAAGCAATAGATGTAGTACATGACTGAGAAAAGAGGATTTTTTTTTAAAAAGGGGGGGCTTGAAGACGAAAATGCGTCTCAAGAACCAGGTTCTTGTACAAAAGGTTAGTAGTTTTGTGCATCCTTTAATTCACGTCTTAAAAGGTAAAAAATACAACTACCATCTCATCAACTTTTAAGATCTGGATGTCACGTCTCTTCAATTCAAACATTCCATCTTCCTCTGAAACATCACAATTTTCCATACCTAACCGTTGTTTCAGAATAGGTGCCTATTCTTCTCCCCTCATAATTATCCTCTTTGCTTAAAAAACCCATCTCTTCCTCACTTCTCTGCCATATGCCCTTCTCTAACTTCACTCAAAGGATCATCACACCACCTCTCTCAACGGCCGAGAAAAATTCAGTTCCTTTTGCATCACCTGTAACCCCCTCCAAACCGTCTATGGGACATCTCGGTGTCTCTAAGTCAATGTCACCCTCTGTCAACCCTATCACTACAGTCCCTCCTTCCCTAGTTTCCTAACCTTCTTCTAACTCGAAAATTATTGTACCACTCTCCCCTTCGCCTGTTGCCCACACTAGTCAAACCCCAAATGGCGACCAAGGTCTAATTACTAAGAACACAAGTGACTCCGCCATTGTTACAGTCAACCCCATGATTGTGGAAGCACCTAATATTGAAGAGAAGACAGTGATTGTGGTATCTACTGAAGGGATATTGCATGAGGTCATTTCCCAAAAACACGCATCACATAGTGTAAGAGAAGAAGGGACCCCTATGGGAGATGCAGTAGCATATGCTGTTGGGGTTTGACATGGAGAACCTGATCCCTTTCAGGAGGACCAAGGTTAAAAGTATCATCCCCAGGACAGTATAGTGCCTACTTTTAATGTTGTTCCCTTGGAAATTCAAGGCCCAGAGATGCACTCTAGTGATGAAGAAGACCTTGACAATATAGCCCTTGACGCATTCATCAGTAAGCGTAGGACTGATTTGATTCATGAGTTTGAAACCAAGCGCTCCACCACAAGACTTCAACTTAAAGTGGCCTATGACTCTGCACTCCAAAAGAGCAAGAAAAACAGTAAGAAGAAAAGAAAGCTGGTGAAAAATGGTGTACCTGTAGGGGATGAAGACATCCCTGTTGTTGAGGTAGAGGAAGGAAATCCTAAGAAACCTAGTTCCCCTGTAAGGCGGTTATCGAAGAAGAGAGAGTCTGTTTCCTTGGAGAAGGGGTCAACTTCAAAGTCTAAAATGGGGAAGGCAGTGAGTGATGAGGATGTTCTTGTCAGGTCCAAAGGAAAAAGTAAGGTCAGTTGAGAAAAGCATAGGAAACACAAGTATGAACCAATCGAAGAACCTAGTTCTGGAAAGAAAACACGTAGTGAGGTATGCCTTGGATCTGAGTGATTGAGGCACCGGAAAGTTCTGCTGGGGTGTACGTTTGACCCCACAATCTCAGAAATGGTCGGGATGCGTCAGATCCTAGACATAGTGGAGTTTCAATGGTGGACACATCTTTTCTACGTGGATGCTACCAAAGTGTATGAGGAGGAGGTCCAGAGTTTTTTTGCCGGTTTGTTTCTAGTAGATACTAACCATGTTTTTGCCTTGGTCAATGGTGTGGATATTGTATTTGATGTGAAAGTGCTTGGGGAAACTTTGCAAGTTCCTACAGTTGGAGTAAAGAGTGTTCGAGATGTTTGCCAAATATAACTTCCGTAATGCAGTGGTGAAAGATAATTCCAATAAGAAAGGGGACCAGATTCATAAGAAATCGCTCCTTCCTTTCTACCAATTGTTGTTTGAGCTGGTTAATAAAGTCCTGTTGCCACGAGCAGAACGCCGATCTGTCATTTCTAAATTTGATTTATTCCTAATGGAGCAACTGAGCGGTTTTCACCCTGTGAGTTTTCCTGCCATAATGATTGAGCATATGCATAAAGTGGCTGATTTCAAGGATGGTAATCACGGGCTTCCCCATGGATTCTTGCTCACACAAGTATTTAAACACTTTGAGGTTCCACTGGGAACAAGTAAGGTAGGGACCCCTAAGTAGATATTCTCACAAACAACCCTGGAAGAGTGTGAGTGTATTAAGAAGTGTGGGGGGTGTAGGAAGCACTTCAACTGTGTCTCAGCTCATCAATGCCCAAAACAGCACAGTTGAGGAGATACGTAGATTAAAGGCCAGAAATGCTATCCTGGAAGGCTGACAAGCTCAAGTGGTTCCCTTTTCGAATGATGAAGTGATCCGTTTGACCCAAGAAAATGATGACCTCAGGGCACAAGTTGAGAACCTAAAATCTGAACTGCTCAATGAGCAAAAGTCAGGCAACGCTCAAATAGACCTTGTTCTCCAAACACTTGCTGCAACATCCAAGCCTTTTCCTCATAGTGCCCCCTAAGTTCCTTTCAGTAACCAGTGCTCTGGATATGATTTTTTTTGTTTGTTTGTGTTGATGGTTGATGGTTGGTAGTTGTTTTTGGTTTTTTTATATGGTTGGGATGTGTTGTTACTGCTCCTGTGTTTCAAGTCCAATGCTGTCTCTTCCTTTTTTTTCAAAGGAAGAGGCATATCAAAATTATTAATATAACTCCTCTCTTATCTTGTCTAGTAATTCATCTTTGTCTTCTATTTTTTTAATGATTGTGTACACATACGTGGCATGAGTTAGCTTGGCCGGACTTCTTCGCACTCTTATTCTTTTTAATGATGCCAAAAGGGGTAAAGGACACAGGGGGAATCACATTTGGGAACTGGTTCTTAATTCTGAATTCGTAATCATAATTTAAGGCATTGCATCAAGGGGAACTCCTTGACATGCTCTCTGATGCCCTAGTTCTGAACTTATAAATGTTTTCTGATGCCCTAGTTCTGAACTTATAAATGTTTAAGTTTTTCATCATCAAAAAGGGGGAAACTAATAGATCTTAAATACTCTTGCCTTATGTTTTGATGATCTAACAAATTTTTTGATAAGAAACAGTTAGGGAACCTGACCTACTTTGGATTGCTAAAAATCTTAATGAACTCCAGTAAAAGTTGAATTGCTACAGATACAAAAGTTAGGAACCAAACAAGGACCTGATGCTCCTGTGGTTCCTATAGAGCAGCACAAAGTCATTTAGATACAGCTGGAGCTGAAGTGACTGGCGACAGTGTTTTTGCCACACTGCACCACATTGTCAGCCACTTATTCTCTAACCAAAACAAAGTACTCACATCATTTCAAGTGATGTAATCAAGATGTACCAAAGGGGATTTTATACAAAAACATCACTGAAAGGTTTCAGTTTCATCATTCAAGCCTTTAGCAAAAACAGAAAAGATCACTCTCTCAAGCTTGAAGAACAAGGTTGAACGCCATTACGGACCAGTTCCTAAACGATTGATGATTGTTGTCCTAGTTGAGTTGTAACCTTGTTATTGCACTTACAATATCTCCTAATCTGTTTACATAGAAGTTTACTGATTAGGAACTCTCTTATAAATCCTCAAACTCGCTGAGTTTAGGTTATGGCTAGATTTAGTCATTAAAAAAAGTCTTTGTAATCGTAGTATTGCAAAGTGGCTTGTGGTGATAGAACCACAAGTTAGAAAAAGCCTTTGTAACTAGGATAGTCACAAAATGGCTTATGGTAAAGGTGCCACAAGTTAGTTTGAAGTCTTTACAATCTTTATCATTGTAAAGTGGCTTGTAATAGGTAAGATTACAAGTTAGTGAAGTTAAAAACGTACAAGGTAGGTCATGGTTTTTTTATCCCCTTGTGCGGGATTTTTTTCACGTAAAAATCTTCTGACTCATTTACTTACTGTCTTACTAAGTGCTCTCAGTAGAAACTTGTAAAGGACCAGGTACTCTACGATTTGGTGGACCTATACAAACTATCACCCATCAAGTACCCACACTAGTGTTGTGCCACAACCCTAGCTAAAGATTTAGCTACTCATGAAAAATAAATAAATACAAGAAGAAATTAAGATAAATTGCATAATGTTGATTAAAAAAAGAAAAACTAATGTTAAGAAGTCAATCTATTACAAATTTACTCAAAAAAGTAAAGAAAATAGCTCATGTGCACCTATGCAAACTAAACTTCACCGAAAAATGGCAAAAAGTTGTATTTATACTAAGCTGAAAATATCTGACAAAAATGCCCCTACAAAGGTTGTGCGGTCTAATTCTTATGCAGATCACAAAATGGGCTTCTACGACCGCACAATTCTAGTAGGGCCCATAGTCATGAGAATTTTGGGCTTGGAACTTCAGGCTTTTGTGATCCACATAAAAGTATGTGCGGCCGCACTTCTGATTATGTGCCCGCACAAAAGTGCTGCAGTTCGCACTCTTCTATTTTTGGTTTTGGAATAACTCTCTGATTCTTCAATCTTGTGGGCCGCATAATAATGATTACTGCCGCACTTGATCTCCTTCGGCCACATATTTTTGGTGCGGTTCGCATTGTCTGAGCTGGCTAAAACCTCCTATCTGAATCTCACTCTGCGACCGCATTAGAATTGTGTGGTCCGCACTGCTAGCCTCTTTGCCTAATTTTTGCTCTTGTTCAATTTTGACTCCTTTATAAGTTAATTTTGACTTATTTGGCCCGTTTCCCAATATTTATGCAAGTAAGCACATTTTGTTAGTTTATGGGAATACCTTTAAGTATTTTATAGCTAAAACACAAGTAAAAGAGAGTAAATAAGTGATAGGTTTTCACTATCTTTTCCTTGTGTTTTGATTATCTAAAAAACTTAATGTCAAGAACTAGATAGGGAACCTGACTCACTTGGATTACATAACATCTAACGAATTCCAGCCAAATGTGAACTTGCTACAGCTTCAGGAGGTAGGAATCCAAACAAGGACATGATACTCTTGTGGGTTCCTCACGGCAGTACAAAGTCAATTGGACACAACTAGAAACAAAGATTCTGCCGCACTATACTGTATCCGGTGCCTACTCATTCTCTGACCAACTAAAGTGCTCATGTCACTTTAACTGATGTAATTAAGGTTTACCTATAATAAGTTTGTACAAAACACCATTTAGTGGACTCAACTCAAGCCAATCTGGGCAGTGTGCAGAAGAACCAGATCAGGAACATGATCCCTTGGTGCTCCCCTGACAAAAGTACAAGTCAACTATACAGCTGGAATGCAACTGCAGAAAGTGACTGTCCGCAACTATACAAAGAGGAACACAATAGGTACCCAGTCCTTTAGAGTTCTCTGACAAAAGTACAAGTCAACTATACAGCTGGAACGCAACTGAGTGATTGTCCACAAATGTACAAAGAGGAACACAACAGGGACCTGGTCCCTTAAGGTTCTCTGACAGAAGTACAAGCCAACTACAGCTGGAAAGTAATTGCAGAAAGTGACTGCCTACAACAGTGCAGCAGACAGTGCAACAGACACTGCAGCAGACAGTGCAGAAGACAGTGCAACAACCACTTTCCATTTAGATTTGACATCACCATTGAGATTGGACATCACAAAGGATGTTTTGTGTAGTATAAACCTTATTCAAGGCACAAGATTCAGGTTCCAACACTTGCAAAATCAGAAAAGGAAAATATTCTCTCAAGTGTTCAAGAACTTCTCTCAAAAACAAACTACTGCAACCTCAAGGACCTGATCCGAGATTGATGATATCTTAAGTCCTTAGAAGCATTGATTAGGTAGAGTCACACACTTCTGGATTGCTATAGAGAACATAGTCGAGATCTTACAACAACCCTAGCTAAGTATGAGAATCACAAATGGCTCGATTTGAACCACTCGATGACTGTTTAAGTCAACACAAGAGTCAAAAGAGTCACAACTAGAGCTATTATCTGCCAACAACTTGTTTTTAATCATACAATCAAAGGTAAATGTATTGGTACCAAGTGAAGCATGCTTGAGACCCCTTTTATTCATTACTACTACATTTACCAAAACACAAAAGAAAAGAAAACTAAATCAATCCTTTAAGAAGGTTATCACGCCATCCATCATTGGGAAGAGCCACCCGGTTCACACATAATCCAAATGTCAATAGCCAAAATAGATTATCTGTGATGTTATTTTGGTTTTCCAGCATCTTCTTCAATGTTTCCTCCACTAACAGAGGTACTTGTGGCTCTACTAGGGCTGAGGGTTGTGCTGCAACAACACTGGAAATATCATCCAGCTTTGTAGTAGCTGCATGTATCCAGTTCTTGAGACTCGCCAATATCTATGAGACTCACAACGCAGTCTAAGGATAAGTAGAGGAAGCTAGAACTGATAATCTAACAGAAGCAGGTGTACCAGAGGATGAAGATGGCATAGCTTCTATACCAGTAGAAGTACCGAGTATTGTGGAAAGCTCGACAACTAAACTAGTAATTACTATTGATGGCTCCTCAGACTGGCCAATGGAGGTAGTAGATTTTTCCTTGAATTTAGGGTTGTCAGCTCCTTGAAGGTGGTACCAGGAGAAAGGCTTCTTGGCCTTTGCATCTGTATTATAATGCTTCGACTCCACCTCTTGATCCTTGAAGTATTCAGTGAGGAAGTTTGGGTACGGATAGGATCTCTTACCCTTCGGGACATCTAAGTGATGTTGGTGGACATCATGGCACCAACATTTATCGAATACCCTACCATAATTAAAGCTACCAAGACTGCACGGGGAAGTGGGAGCATGTCTTCATTGAGGCATGGGTCAATGCATCTACATACAAACGTTTGCCACCATTTTGCTTCAAATTTTAGGGTGACTCGGAAAATTAGAACCCCTGCTGCGAGCCACGGAAGTGTTGATCCTAGGATTTCCAGAATATTCGCTAACCACGAACGAGCTGCATCACCCAAGGCTAGCTTCTCCAAATACTGCACTGCCTCCACCTCTTCAAACCCCACATATTTGTTCAGTGCATAGGAGTCAAAGTGAATTTTTAGATTTCGCACTTTTGTCACCTTATTCCCTGCTTGATGTGAGCAACATTTGCATAGAATTCCTTTACCAGGTAGTCATTTGCATCTAGGACATTGGTGGTGAACCATTTCCAACCTTTCCACTCCTGGAATTTCCTAAGGATGTCAGGGTTGTGCTTGTTCAAATCTTTCATAAATAATTGTCGCTCAAGAGTGAGTGACCTTTGTGGCCACTATTCCTAGAACTTTGCAAAGGAATTGGCACTAACAAATCTATCCTCCCATATCTCCAGCCTCCGTGATCTTTCTAACCCTGGCACTGCGGCATCACCCCGTCTCCCATCATCTATAACAACATCATCTATGTTTATTGGGGTAGGGGGAACATGTGAGGAAGATGGCTTAGAGTCTTGGCTGCCCTCTTTCGAACCTTATGATGAACTGGCAGCTGATGAGGACTCATCTACCAAATGAAATTTCCCAGGGAATTGTTGTCTTTGTTGTGATTGGGCTTCCGGTTGTGCTTGCACAGAGTTACCCTCAGAAGCTTCCCTGGATGGGACATACTCACTGGTCTCTGAGGTATCAGGGGCTCTATTTGTTGTTTCTTTCTTGCTTATAACCCCTTTGTATTAGTTTGTATGGATCCACCAAATCATAGAGTACTTGGTTTTTTACAAGTTTTTGCTGAGAGCACTTAGTAAAGCAGTAAGTAAATGAGGCAGAGGATTTTTTACATGGAAAAATCCCGCACAAAGGGATAAAAAAACCACGACCTACATTGTAGGCTTTTGACTTCACTAACTTGTGATCTTACCTATTACAAGCCACTTTACAATACTTTAGATTGCAAAGGATTTACTCAAATAACTTGTGGTACCTTTACCACAAGCCACTTTGTGACTATCCTAGTTACAAAGGCTTTTTTCTAACCCGTGGTGCTATCACCACAGTAAGTTTGTTAGATCATCAAAACATAAGGCAAGAGTGTTTAAGATCTATCAATTTCCCCCTTTTTATGATGACAAACTTAAAAATTATAAAGTCAGACTTGGGCGGTAAAAGAAACTTTCAAGCTTTCCCCCTGAGACGATGCCTTACTCTTTCATGTTTAATAGAACCAGTTCTCCAATGTGGTTCCCTTGAGTCCTATATTAGGCTGGCTTTCTATTTCCCCATTTTGGCATCATTAAAAAGAATAATCTGCACAAAGAAGTTCAGCTAAGCTAACTCATACCACATATGTGCACATAATCATGAGAAAGAATAGAACACGAATAGAAAGTGCTAGACAAAATAAAAGAGGAGTCATATTAATAATTTTTAATATGCCTCTTCCTTTTTCAAAGGAAGAGGCATAATTGGACTTAATCACAGGAGTAGTAGTAGTACATCCCAACCACACATAAAAAAAACAAAAACATCCACCAACCATCAACAAGGAACAAATAGAAAACAAATATCCAAAAAACTGGTCAGTGAAGGGAATCTTAGGGGGCACTAGGAGGAAAAGGCTTGGAAGCTGCAGCAAGTGTCTAAAGAACAAGTCTTATTCGGGCGTTGCCCGACTTTTGCTCGTTGAGCAGTTCAGCCTTAAGGTTCTCAACTTGCGCCTTGAGGTAAGCATTTTCTTGGGTCAAACGGATCACCTCATCATTCGACATGGGAACTGCTCGAGCTTGCTGGCCTTCTAGGATAGCATTTCTAGCCTTCAATCGACGTATTTCCTCAGTTGCACTGTTCTGGTCATTGATGAGCTGAGACACAGTTGAAGTGCTTCCTACACCCCCATACTTCTCAATACACTCACACTTTTCTAGGGTTGTTTGTGAGAATGTTTTCTTACGAGTCCCTACTTTACCTGTTCCCATAGGAACCTCAAAGTGTTTGAACACTCGCGTGAGCAAGAATCCATGGGGAAGCCCGTGATTTCCATCCTTGAAATTAGCCACCTTGTGCATGTGCTCAATCATTATGGCAGGCAGACTCTCAGGGTTGAAACCGTCTAATTGCTCCATTAAGAATAGATCAGATTTTGAAGTTATAGAGTGCCTTTCTGCTCGAGGCAACATGACTTTGTTAACTAGCTCAAGCAATAGCTGGTAAATACGAAGTAGTGCTTTCTTATGGATCTGGTCCCCTTTCTGATTGGAATTATCTTTCACCATCGCATTTCGAAAGATGTTCTGGCAAACATCTCGGACACTCGTCACTCCAACTATAGGAACTTGCAAAATTTATCCAAGCACTTGCACGTCAAAGACAATGTCCACACCATTTACCAAAGCACAAACATTGTCAATATCGACTGGAAACATACCGACGAAAAAACTCTGTACCTCCTCCTCATACACTTTAGGAGCATCAACGTAGAAAATATGCGTCCACTGTTGAAACTCTACCATTTCCAGGATTTGGCGCATTTCGGCCATTTATGAGATTGTTGGGTCAAACGTACAACCCACCAGAACTTTCTGATACCTTAAGCGCTCAGAACCAAGGCAGACCTCACGTCGTGCTTTTTTTTCCAGGACCAGGTTCTTCAACTGTTTCATATTTGCGTTTCCTATGCTTTTCTCCATTGACTTTACCTTTCCCTTTGGACTTGACAAGAATATCCTCAGCACTCACTACCTTCTTCATCTTAGACTTAGAAGTAGACCCTTTCTCCATGGAAACAGACTCAACCTTTTTCGAGGACCGCCTTATAAGGGAACAGGGTTCCTCAGGAGTTCCTTCTTCCACCTCAACAATAGGGATAACTTCATCACCTACAGGTACACCATCCTTTACCAATTTTCTTCTTTTCTTCTTACTACTTTTCTTGCTCTTTTGGAGTGCAGAATCGTAGGCCACTTTTACTTGAAATCTGGTAGTGGGGAGTTTGATTTCAGGCTCAGGGGTGGAAAAAACCCTTCTCTAGCTTATGAATGCATCAAGGTCTATGTTATCCAGGTCTTCTTCATCACTAGATAGCATTTCTGGTCCTTGAATTTCCAATGGCACAACATCGAATGCAGGAACAACACTATCCTAGGGATACGACTCTTGACCTGGATCCTCATGAGAGGGATCAGGTTCCCCACGTGAAGCCCCCATAGTGTATGTTACTACATTTCCTTCAATTACCATAATGGTCCCTTCTTCCCTTACACTTTGTGACTCGTGTTTATGGGAAATGACCTTATGCAATAGCCCATCAGCGGATACCACAAACACAGTCTTTTCTTCTTCAACCGGTGCTTCCACAACCATGGAGTCGACTGCAACGATAGCGGAGCCTTTTGTGAGCTCAGTATTTTGACTTTGTTCTCCACTTAGGGTTTTACTGGTATGGGCAACAAATGACGGAGAGAACGGAACAGTAGTGTCAAGGGTGTATGAGTAGGAAGAGGTTGGGGAACTATGGAAGGTGTGACAGGAGCAGTAAGAGTGATAGAGGGTAATAGAGACTTAGAGATGACGAGCGATTCCATAGACGGGTCAGAGGTGGTTACTGATGAGGCAGAGAGATCAGAAGTTTTATCAGCCATTGGAAGAGATGGTGTGATGATCCTTTCCTTTTGGGTGAATTTAGAATAGGGATTATGGTTAAGAAGGGAAAAAAGAGGGGTTTTTAAACAAAGAGGAAAATTATGAAGGAAGAAGAATAGGCACCGGTTCTGAAACGGCAGTTGGGCGTGGAGAATTATGATGTTTCAGAGGGAGATGGAACATTTTGAATTGAAGGGATGTGACATCCGGATCTAAAAAGTTGATGATATGGCAGTTGTATTTTGTACCTTTTAAGACGTGTATTAACAGATGCACATAACTACTAACCTTTAGTACAAGAACCTGGTTCTTGAAAAATATTTTCTTCAAGCCCCCTTTTTTTTGAAAAGAATTAATCCTCTTTTATCAGCCATGTACTGCATCTACTGCGTCTATGCTTATCATGCATGTCTACCTGCAGCGGTATTGAAGTGAGTTAGACAAGGACTAGAAAAAACTTTGAACTAATTATTTCTTAAGAATGGTAGTAAGCTAAGAGGAAACAGGTTCTTAATTTGGCTTCAATTGTCCCAACTTTACTCTATTTCTTTCAAACTGTTCCCTAATTAGTGCTGGTGAAAATGTTTGCAATTTGATCTTCTGTGCTGCAAAACTTCATGCATATCAACCCTTTCTCCACATTATCTCTAAGAAAATAATGCCTCACATCAATATGTTTGGTCCTTTTATGTTGAACTGGATTCTTTGCCATGTTGAATGCACTGGTGTTGTCACATAGGAGAGGCAAGCTCTTAGTGAGAACTCCCAAATCCTCCAAATGTTACTTGATCCATAGAAGCTGAGCACAGTAGGATATTGCAGCTACATATTCAGCTTCAGCTATTGAAAGTGCCACTGAATTTTGCTTCCTTGTACCCCAAGAGATAATACATGAGCCTAAGGAGTGAGCCATTACAGAAGTGCTTTTTCTGTCCACAAAATAACCTGCATAGTCTGCATCAGCATATCCAATTAGATTAAAATTGTCACCTGATGGATAATAGAGTACCAGGTCTTGCGTTCTTTTGAGATATCTCAGTATTCTTTTAGCAGCCTTCAAGCGAGATTTCTTAGGATTTTATTGAAACCTTACACACAGCCCCACATTGAAAAAATATCCGGTCGACTGGCAATGAGATAGAGGAGAGACCCAATGATGCCTCTATACATTGTTTGATTCACAAAAGTTCCAGCTTCATCCATGTCCAGTCGAGTGGCAGTTGCAATAGGAGTGTCTATCACCTTCGATGCTTCCATGTCAAACCTCTTCAAAAGTTCCCTGATGTATTTTTATTGACAAATGGAAGTACCCTTTGGATACTGCTTTACTTGAAGGCTAAAGAAGAAGTTTAATTCTCCCATCATGCTTATTTCAAATTCACTTCCCATAAGTTTTGCAAACTCTTACACATCGAGTCAGTCGTTGCCCCAAAAATGATATCATCAACATAAACCTGAACAATGAGCAGGTTCCTTCCTCGTTTCTTTAAGAAAAGAGTATTGTCAATTTTCCCTCTCTTAAAACCATTTTCTAAGAGAAATTTTGACATTTTTTCATACCAAGCTCGATGAGCCTGCTTTAGCCCATACATAGCTTTGTCTAGCTTGAACACATATTCAAGGTTCTCATAACATTCAAACCCTGGGGTTGATTCACATACTTCTTCCTTAAGAATTCCATTCAAAAATGCACTTTTGACATCTATTTGGAACAAGGTGAATTCCATATAAGATGTAAAAACGATTAAAATTCTGATAGCTTCCATCCGGGCCACTGGAGCAAATATTTCATCATAGTCATTCCCTTACTCCTGATTGTAGCCTTGGACAACTAGTCTTGCCTTATTTCTTATGGTAATTCCATATTCATCGATCTTGTTTCTGAACACCCACCTGGTTCCTATAATGGTTCTATCTGGGGGGTCTAGGTACCAGGTGCCATATGTTGTTTCTCTCAAACTGGTGCATTTCTTCTTGCATGGCGGTAATCCGGTCTGCATCCTTCAAAGCTTTCTTGATGTTTTTGGGTTCTATCTCGGAGAGAAACGCTGAGAAGACAAGTAAATTTCTGGCTCTTGACCTGGTTTATTCTCCAGAGTCTAGAGGAGTGATGATGTTGTCTATAGGATGAGCACTTTGGTGTCTCCAGTTAAACACTTGAGGTTCACTCTGAGAGGAGGGAAGTATGTTTGGCTGATTTTCCTCTATCCTTTTTCAAGTGCTAGTGGAGTTCCCTGAACTGCATCAACCACCCTTTCTTCAGCTTTTGTGGTCGTGATTAAGGTGCTTGGTTCTGTTGATGATGAGGCAACATTGTCTTCATTTGGCTCCTTTACTTGACTCATCATATCTGTCTTTCCGTTTGTCATATTAATGACTTCACCAGGAACAAGTAAGGGTTCTCCATTTTGATCTTCTTTAGAACTCTTCTCACATGATGGATAAAATTCATCAAAGATAACATGGACACTCTTCTCAACACATTGAGTCCGTTTGTTACATATCTTGTAAGCCTTGCTTTGAGAAGAGTACCCAAGAAATATTCCTTTATCACTCTTGGCATCGAATTTACCAAGATGATCCTTTCCATTGTTGAGAACATAACATTTGCGTCCGAATGTTCTTAGATGAGTCAACTTGGGTTTTCTTCCATTTAACAATTCATAAGGTGTCTTATTCAGAAGTGATCTGATCATGAACCTATTCACTAAATAGTAGGCAGTATTGACAACTTCAACCCAAAATTATTTTGTTCTTGCCATTTCTTCCAAAGTTCTGTTCTTCCTTTCTACTACTCCATTTTGCTGGGGAGTTCTGGGAGCTGAGAAGTTGTGAGTGATTCCATTTTCATTGAAGAATTCATCAAATTTGACATTGTCAAATTCTGTTCCATGATCTGATCTGATGCAAACAATTCTAGACTCCATCTTTACCTGGATTTTCTTCACAAGGCCACAAATACCTCAAAAGTTTCATCTTTTGTTCTGAGAAACAGAGTCCATGTGAATCTGGAATAGTCATCCACAATCACGAAAATGTATCTCTTCCCTCCTCTGCTTTGCACCTTCATATGTCCATATAGATCCATATGTAGGAGATCGAGCGGCTTTGAGGTGCTCACATCTCTTTTTGACTTAAAAGAGTACTTCACATTTCTTCTTCTAGCACAGGCATCACAGACCTTTTGAGTCCTAAATTATGACACAGGCAGACTATGGACCAGGTCCTTCTGAATTAGTTTACTCAGAAGAGAAAAGCTTGCATGGCCCAATCTTCTGTGCCAAAGCTCAGCATCATTGTCAACAACCTTCAGACAACTCAGATCACCGTTCTGTAAAGATTCGAAATAAACAACATAGATGTTCTTGTATCTTTTAGCCACCAGTACTATTTCACCGGTCACAAGATCAGTGACCGTACATATTTTGGACAAGAATTCCACATTGTTTCCTTTATCACAAATTTGAGAAACACTCATGAGACTGTACTTAAGCCCATTGACATAGTACACATTCTCAATAAAGTGAGTGAATGACTTCCCAACTTTTCCAACTCCAAGACTGTATCCTTTGTTGCCATTGCCAAAGGATACACTCCCTCCTTGCAGGGCTTTTAATGAAAGAAAGTATACGGTGTTCCCAGTCATGTGTTTCAAACATCCACTATCCATGAACCATTGTTGACCACTTCCCTTCACTATTCCCTGCACAAGAAAATTAGGAGTTAGTTTTAGGAACCCAAACAAGTTTGGCTCCCTTGTAGTTAGCAAGAGGATGAATAAGAGCTCTCTTGGTCCATGCAGGTAATGCACATTTTCTGTGAGTGGGACCTGGTTCCTCTTTTTTAGTCACGGTTTCAGCAGCCACTTTATCTTTCTGAACTGATTGATTCTTGGCCTGAGCACATTCCTTGAAGCACCCAATGTTCCCATATTGGGTACAAGGCCAGTTATCAGATACAGTGACGCTCTTACTGTGAGGGTTGTGAGAAGTTTTCTCCCTTTGAAACCCTTCTCCCTACCTTTTTTTACTATCATTTGTAAGTAAGCAGTGGTAGCTTTGGAGGGCCAGGTCCACTTTAGAGACCTTTCAAGATCATTCATTACTTTTTCTAGATTTTCTTGAAGGAGCTTGTTTTTCTCAATTTCAGCACTCATCCTACGTCTTAAAGCTTTCACCTCATCTTCAAGCCTAAGGTATTCCTCACTTACTATCTCATTTCCTCCTAAATTTCACGTTCAGACTTAGTAGATGGTTTTACTATTGTTACCCTTTGGTTTACAATTTCTGCCAACAAATCGTTCTTTTGTTTTCTAAAAGTTTCAGTGGTTTTCTTATGATCAGTAACTGCAACCACTAAGTCTTCTCTAGTGCATTCAGATTCTTCTAGTTCTAAGATTAAGGAATCCCTATAATCCGCAAGACTACAAAAGGCAGCAATTAAAACATTAGCTAAACACATGATTTTTTTTGGAGAATAGGATTTTAGATTTTTCTGAATATCCCTGAAGCTTACCTCTTCGTTGCCATTGTCTTCATCATTATCTGATTGAGCCATCAAAGCAAGTATTGAGTCATATCCAATTTTCTCGCCTTCAACTGCTATCGTGGAACTATCATCAGTATTAGATTTCTCTTTTTACTTGTGTAGTTCCCTCATAAGCTATTTGCATACCCTCCCAAATTTCCTTAGCGGTGTCACATGTAGAGATTCTGTTGTACTCTTTAGGTCCCAAACCATATACCAGAATTTTCTTGGCACAGAAATTCTTTTCCACGCTTTCTTGTCTGCTTCAGTGTATTCTTTGCTGTTTTTTTAATTGAAAATGGAAATTCATTTATTACCTTAATTGGAACAAACGGATCATCGCAGTTGTATATCCCAAAGCTCACAATCGTCAGCCATGATGAAATCATGCATTCTAGCTTTCCACCACCAATAGTATTTTCCATCAAACTTGGGTGGGTGGTATATGGATTGACCTTCTTCAAAAGTTAGTAGAG
Organism: Nicotiana glauca; assembly: GCA_026770625.1. Classification (NCBI taxonomy): domain Eukaryota; kingdom Viridiplantae; phylum Streptophyta; class Magnoliopsida; order Solanales; family Solanaceae; genus Nicotiana; species Nicotiana glauca. The sequence goes on along the minus strand of MU716735.1, from coordinate 110,594 downwards.
CCGCCATGAGGATCCTTCCTAGGTGTAAGCCTGATAGGAGGAACCCGCTCTGATACCAATTGTTAGTTTGCATGGATCTACCAAATCGTAGAATACCTCGTTCTTTACATGTTTTTGCTGAGAGCACTTAGTAAAGCAATAAGTAAATTATGTAGAGGATTTTTTACGTAAAAAAATCCCGCATAAGGGGATAAAAAAACCACGACCTACATTGTAGGCTTTTAACTTCATTAACTTGAAATCTTACCTATTGTAAGCCACTTTACAATACTTCTGATTGCAAAGGATTTACTCAACTAACTTGTGGTACCTTTACCACAAGACGCTTTGTAACTATCTTAGTTACAAAGGCTTTTTCTAACTTGTGGTGCTGTCACCATAATCCACTTTGTAACTCTACGATTATAAAGATTTTTCCTTATGGCTAAATCTAGTCACAACATTAACTCAACGAGTTTACAAATTTACAAGAGAATTCCTAATCAGTATGCTTCTAAGTAAGCGATTTAGGAGATATAATGAATACAATAACAAGGTTACAACTCAACTAGGGCAACAACAATCAATCTTTTAGGAACTGGTCCGTTGTGACGTTCAACCTTGTTCTTCAAGCTTGAGAGAATGATCTTTCTGTTTTTTGCTAGAGGCTTGAATGAGAAACAAAAACCTTCCAGTGATGTTTTTTTATAAAGCCCCTTTGGTACATCTTCATCACATCACTTGAAATGGTGTGAGTACTTTGTTTGGTTAGAGAATGAATGGGCACACACTGTTGTGCAATGCGTCAGAAACAGTGTTGTTTTTACCTCGACCTCTGCCCTCCCTTTTGATAGATCACCTTTACCACGTGAGCGAACTATTGTCTGTAGCACATATGAACAAGAATCAGTGACAATTGAAGGTTATAATGTATACAGAAGCATGATGGAAAGTTGCAGTAAATGTGTCTTAGAAAGGAAATGCAGACCGTACAAAAGTGGATGCGGTCGCAGACTGCCCATTGCAGACCGCAAAAAATGAGTGCGGCCGCAGAGCCCCAAGTTCAGACTACTGGGTCTCGAAGTTCCATCATTGTGGACCACACAAAAATGAGTGCGGCCACAGGGGGCCATTGCGGATCGCACAATTTTGAGTGCGACCGCATACGTAAAGCACCTCATTTTCATAACTCATAAGGTTGTGGACCGCACAAAAGTGTGTGCTGCTGCATAACCTTTACTACAGACTACACATAAATGGTTGCGGCCACATAATTCAAATTCTACCATCGCAGACTTAGGGTTCATACAATTTTGCTCTCAAATGGACATGGTTTTAGCAACTAAACAAGCTTAGCTACTCACCCATGCCCCAATTAGCATGGAATACATTACCCACATGATATAAGTAAGAATGACTTGATATTGACATATTTGGGCATGAAATTAAAGCTAAATCAAAGAACAAAACAAAACTAAAGATGAAATTAACATACCAGTAAGGAAGATACAGGTGGGAATCTAAGTTGATGCAATAAGAGAAGATTGAGAGCAAAGGGTGCACTGTGGTTGTTTGGGCGTTCAAAGAGCAGGGTTCGTAAAGTGTAACAAGAAGGAAAATATTCTATTTATATTATACCCTGTGGGACCCTACTTGAGTACGGCCGCATAAATTTGATGCGGTCCGCACTCCTTACCTGCCTCTAAGAATTTCTGTTGTGGACTGCCAAAAATGAGTGCGGCCGCAGCATTTGTGCGGACTGCACAAAAATGTGTGCGGCCACAATTCCTTAAGCATTTTTGATAGGCCAACTTTAGAGACCATGCGTTGTGATATATAGCCAAATTTTTCATACATAGTCCTTGCAATGTACACCCATTCCTGCATACACTTCAAAACTGGTTAGCATAAAACAAAGCCTATCTAATCTAAAGAAGAAAAACAAAAGAAAGAAAAAGACACATGGGTTACCTCCCTAGAAGCACCTGATTTAACACCGCGACACGATGTAGATTACCAATCATGAGAAATAGAGAACCGCCATGATGTGGCCATCATCAACCTTGCCCGAATAATGCTTAACCTGGTGCCCATTGACTCTAAACACCTCATTGTTCTTATTTTTCAAATCTAGAGCACCAAAAGGGGTTACATTCAGTACTTCAATGGGCCCACTCCATTTTGATTTCAGCTTGCGTGGGAACATTCTTAACCTAGAATTAAACAAAAATACCAGATCACCCTTCTTAAATTCCTTATTATGAATGTACTTGTCATACAGGTACTTCATTTTCTCCTTTGTAAATGGACGAACGGTTGTAGGAATGATAACGGAATTTATCAAGCTTATTCAAATGTGCCACTCTTAGTTTAACAGTGACATCCCACTCAAGGTTCAACTTCTTTAAAGCCCACATGGCCTTATGCTCAAGTTCTACCGGAAGATGACATGCTTTCCCAAATACCAATAAATATGAAGACATCCCAATTGGCGTCTTGTAGGCCGTCCTATAAGCCCAAAGAGCATCATCAAGTTTTCTTGACCAATCCGTTCGGTTGGCATTCATAGTCTTCAACAAAATGATCTTGATCTCCTGGTTGGAGACTTCAACTTGTCCTCTTTCTTGAGGATGGTAAGGGTTTGAGACTTTATGAGTATCACTATACTTGGTGAGTAAGGTATCAAAATCCCGGTTGCAAAAATGCGAACCCCCATCACTAATAATGGTCATTGGGTTCCCAAACCTTGTGAAGATGTTATTTTTCAAAATGGCCACCACACTTCGAGCTTCATTGTTGGGCAACGCCATGGCTTCAACCTATTTTGACTCATAATCCACCGCTACCTAAATGTAAGTGTTCCCATAAGAGCTCACAAATGGTCCCATGAAATCAATACCCCAAAAATCAAAGATATCAATCTCTAAAATGGTGGTAAGGGGCATCTCATTCTTCTTAGAAATTCCACCAGCTCTTTGGCATTCATCACAACGCTTTACAAGATCTTTAGCGTCTTTGTAGAGGGTATCCTAATAAAATCCACAAGTCAAAACTTTTTTCACCATTCTCGCTCCACCATGGTGACACCATGCGAAGGAGAGTGGAAAGCCTCAAGAATTCCCATTTGTTCTTCCTCCGGAACACATCGCCAGATCTCACCATCGGTACATATTCAAAAAAGATACGGCTCATCCCAATAGTAATCCAAGAAATCCCATTTGATCTATTTCCTTTAACTTGAATAGAACTCATTCTGTACAATGCCGCTCACAAGATAATTGGATAAATCGACAAACCATGGCATCCCGGTCATTCAAATGGATAGGAGTTTCTCATCGGGAAATGAATCATTAATCTCAAGGCCACCATGTGGCCTTCCCTCCTCCTCAGAATGGGACAAGTGGTCCACCACTTGATTCTCACTACCCTTGCAGTCTTGAATCTCTAGATCAAACTCTTGCAAAAGAAGCACTCACCGTATCAACCTTAACTTAGAATATTTCTTGCTCATCAAATATCAAAGTGCCACATGGTCTATGTGAACAATCACTTTATTACCCATCAAATATGGTCGGAACTTCTCCATGGCAAAAGCAATAGCAAGTAACTCCTTTTCAGTCACTATGTAGTTGACTTGGGCATCATTCATGGTCTTGCTCTCATAGTAGACCAGATGGAAGATTTTGTTGATTCTTTGCCCTAACACCGCTCCAACCGCAACATCACTAGCATCACACATGAGCTCAAAAGGCAAGCTCCAATCTGGTGTGGTGATAATAGGAGTAGTAGTCAACATGAACTTAAGCAACTTGAATGCCTGCATACAATCTTCATTAAAATGGAACTTGATATCCTTCTCCAAAAGTTTGCACAATAGGCTCACCACCTTAGAAAAGTCCTTGATGAATCGGTGATAGAAACCTGTGTCACACCTCCTTTCGGCGCTACCGCACCCCGCGAAGGGCGTGGTAGAAGGGAGTTTTTTCCAATTAAAGGACAATTGAAATGGGATTTATTATTGAGATTCAGAGTCGCCACTTGAGAGATTTATGGTGTCCCAAGTCACCGGTTGAATCCCGAATCGAGGAAAGGTTTGACTCTATATTACGGTCTGCGTACCAGAAATCCGGATAAGGAATTCTGTTAACCCGGGAGAAGGTGTTAGGCATTCCCGAGTTCCGTGGTTCTAGCACGGTCGCTCAACTGTTATATT